>JAMKCH010085741.1:0-78409 GCA_023653785.1 Ophioderma brevispina | reverse complement strand
CGCTGATTTTTGCATATTAATTAGCTCATTTGCATACTCAATTTGCCCAAAATATGCCCAAAATCTAATCAGGTCGAGAACTCATCAACCCGCTTCTTTCCACCAAGTTACATCATTGTTGCCCTTACGGAACTCCATATAAATCGTATACAACGTGGGTTAAAATTTTTGTCACAGACGAACGGACAAACGCGGACGGACGAACAAACGGATGGTGCTCATTTTATAGTCCCCGTTCCGAACTCGTTCGGCGGGGACAATTACTTGATTGCATTACATGTATCCAGAATGCAAGTTCTACCAAAATTACATAAACTATAAGAGTGCTCGGGAGGTCAAGAAACAACATCAGAAATTGTTGAAGTACAGAGTGATCCCAAAGTAACTTTTTTCATATATATTTAAGTATATGAGATGGTAAAGTTCCTTTTGGACACCCTGTACTTATCTTTTCCAAGCAGAAAAAGAAAATTAAAGTTCCACATTTGCATAGTAGTGAATGGGCATGTGTGAGGTCACATGACCTATTAAAATGTGTGAGATCACATGACCTATTAAAATGTGTGAGGTCATTTGACCTATTAAAATGTGTGAGGTCATTTGACCTATTAAAATGTGTGAGGTCACATGACCTATTAAAGCCAATATCCATGATTTTCATCGAAATGGGAATGAACACCGTCCACGGTTCTGGTCATAATGTATATTTTTTGGCATTATTTTATCAGAAATTGTTGTGGTAAATTCCCAGTTAAGTGAATAAGCTGAAAACACAATTTTTAAACAATGATTTGGTGAAAGAGTCTCGAAGATCTTGACATCTTATGTCTATTTGTGCTCAGTAATGGGAAGCTGGATTGGGTGTACATTAGGGCTAGCATAACTTTAGTGCCAGGGTTAGTATTAAGAAAACCTTGAATTAGAGTTTATGGTTATAGTTAGGGTTATAATTAGTATTACACTGTGCTGTGTAGCTATAGGATCAGGCTTACAATGTTAATTCAATTTTAGTGTACATTTACTAACTGTGCATAGTCATATTTGTTGTAAGGCACTGTGTTCTCTGTAGAGCGCCATATAAATGCATTTTATTATTATTATTATACCCTTTACAAAACAACTCTTCAAACAGCAACTTCAAAATGTTTCAGTGTCTGGTTTCACAAAGAACAGTAATAATTTGTTTATATATGATGTTACCCTCCTATTAAGAGCAAAATTGGACATCTGGTTTGAAAATGGCTGACTAACTGCAGCTTAAGATAGAATTCCATTGTAAATTACGGGGTTGATGCAACTCATCTAAAAGTATGATACTATTACAATTAATAATTAGCATTTAGCCACTTCATTTGGTATTATTTGATCATTACCCATTACCCCATTACAATCACCTGCTGAGCTGTCATAATGGTTATATTCAAAAGATAAATATTGACAATTGGTATAAATTATGCATGATCAAATACAGAGCAACTCATTGAAAATATTTTCATTTTAGAATCTTCTTTTACACATACCCGCTTCAATTCAAATTGTTTTCAAAGGTTTAAATCAACATTTATGGAATGTGACTGATTCTAGGTATGCTTTACCTAAAAATCTTCCTACCATATACACTTCATTCACTCTCAAGTTGACAGTTACCGCATGATGCATCTTTGTATTCTTGCTAGCATTTTGAATATGCTGCCTTTATGTGTATGCGTATAACAAAGTCATTCCAAGATGAGCGCAAGCGTCTAAGGGCTACGCAACCCTAAAAACCCAGTGACATTATGTCAACTCATGAGCAAACAAAACGTAGATGAAGAAGGTTCTATCAATTGAACTTGGAATGCATACCAGGCTACAAGATTTATGCTGCTTCCCAATACTACACACAATTTGCCAAAAAAAAAAAAAAAACAGTGTCTCAACAAATGTATTCAATATTACCTCCTAGTGAATCTTGCATGTGGTAACTCACAAACATACCTGGTAATAGCCTCCTCCTAAATCTCCACATTCATAATATCCTTATCAGTATCCTCCTCACTACCTATCTCTCCATCTTCAACAACTACCATTGATTCAAAAACACCTCATCAATGGTTTCCTGGATCCAGCACCTCCTGAGACTCGCTCTCTATCGTATACGTTCCAGTCTCGCTGACATTATCACCGGCATCCCCTCCTTCATCCATGGTTTCGATTGTCGGTGCGGGAGGTCGTGGTGCCTGAAGTGGACTTGTTGGCCTTGGTCACTGTGGTGCTGTTTCATTGGAAACACTCTCGCTTCTTCAACTGTATTTCAAAACAAAATCAGTGCGAAGATAGAGTAAGAATACAGAACTTGACAAAGTTGAGCTAAAATATAAATGAACACTTTAATTTTCAAGTACAATGTCTCAACAACATGAACATTTATCTGGATATTTATATAAAATATATATCAATAAGAAATCTATCAGTGTTGTAAAATCTGTACCTGCACTAATTCAGTGAGCTTCAGCTGTGGTGGTAAGAATGATTAACAACCGTATTGAACACACTCGGCAATTCCATTCACTAGGTAGGTGAATGTGTGTTGGCGATGCACGTAATACATGAGTAGGGAACTTGTACACTGACTCATATCCCCTATTCAAATTAATCAAGGGAAAACTGAGGAATCTCCACGTATCTCTTGGTGCAGGATTCCTGCAGGTAAATAGGTCAGCAATACGGAAGGCAAAATATTTGCCTGCTTGACTTGAAAACGTAGGTGAGCATTAGTCATGCTTATGGCCTTCTTGGTATGAATCTCTTCCTAAATAAAAGACTGCCATTATCCAAATAATAAAAAGAATGCATAAACTAGAAATCCTAGGGGTCCTAAATCTGAGGGAGACCTTTCGTGCATGCAATGGAAATTGAAACTATTATTTAAAGCTTTTACAATCCAAATCCATAGGGGATTGAAAAAAAAGCATGGAATGTTTTATGATAGTACGCCAAATAAATCCATTAAATATTAGACTCCAGCACAAGTTGTGAGACGAATTCACAAGCTTTAAAAATCTAGTCAACAGCACCAACGTTTTTGCCTATATTTCCGAAAATAATTAAGCTTTTCACAGTTAATGTTCACTTGTCCGTCTTCGGTAAGGCTAGGAATGGATTCAGATCATGCATTTACAATTTATAATGCTGTATTTATCTGGTATCTGGGGTAAATCAAGAAAACAAAACTTTCAAATACCCAGTAAGAAATATAGGAAGTCTGAGACTTACCATGTTTATTGCCTGCTGTGGTGGTGATGTAGTTGAGGACTACTTGAAAGAAAATAGGAAGAAAAAAAATCTTTACAAAAATTATAGTCCTCATGATAATAAGTTACAAATGTAACAATAATATTATTATGTTATTAATGTTGCAAAACATCCAGTGAAGTGCTCATACCACCAATGTAGACTACCTAAGCGGCTGTAACACACAATCCAGATGACAAGAAGATTTATGGAAAGATTTAAGATGCCAGAGAAAACCAAAATAATGTTCTCAGGAGGAATCCTGTGACGATGGGTGTGAATCAGCAATGGTAAATGCGACACTGGTTCCTGAGGATGCATTAGTAAAGGCAAGCAATCCATTGCTACACCAGCTCATTAAGCATTTAAATCTATAAATTTTAATGCAATGTTTTCTATCTTTTGCTCCAATAAATCCTCACACAGCAGTATTGCTGAGTGAGGTGTATCCGCCCACCCTCGTTAACGGGGACGAAACCGGATTTAAAACTTTGGTACAACAACTAACTGTTTTCAATGCTCACAAGGCAACATACTCAAGTAATATTTCCTAAGTGCCTGTTTTTTTTCAACAGTGACACATTATATATCAGTGCCATACTTGGACATCCTTTACTTATTTCTTCAGGTTTTTATACTGGAATATTATAACCCTATGATGGATAGGTTTCAAATTCTTCATTTGTACAGGTTGCATGCTATGGCAAATTGGCAACTAAGACTTTTCATCTTGTGTTAGACACAAATAAACAACAGATATGCACCACCATAGTGCCTACAGGAAGAAACAACTTGCTTCATTCCGGTGAAGCTTCAAAGTTTCAGAGGGCACTTAATAAAATGATGCAAAGGTACGGGGGCAACTAAGCCTCATTCGAAGTGGTTAAAAACTCCAAAATGAATCACAAAAAGTTCAAAGGTCACAGTTGGGACAAACATCGGGCATAATTAATGAGAATTACACAGCGTGTCGTGTGCGCAAGACATCTCCTGCTTGGGATGCTTCGACAGGGGCGACATGCAAAAATAGTAAAATTTTCTAAGGGTTGAATCTATGCATAATGCTATTCGCCATACACTTTATTTAAACAACGCCGCAAGTCAAATATGGTACCAATATGAGGTAGGTTGAACCTTCAGGATTTGCCATAAAATATGTCCACTCATGACAAAATGTTTGAGAGGGTGATTATTAGTTGGAAGGAAAAGTTCGAAATTTACTCGCCAAACTGTAGCGTCAAAGCCAAAAAAAAGAGAAAAAATGAGAAACTTAAAAAAACTATCAGAAATAAATCCAAATTTAAAAATTAAATGATAGTTTTATGTGCTACACCTATCCTTATGATTGCGCATGTGGGGACATTCTTGCAGCTTCCACAAATTACATACAAATTCCATGGATCGTTTTCAAATATTCTGACGTCATGAACGTATTAAATGAGCAGCCCTCTATCGATACGGGCTAATTATCATAATGCATGTTCGGTGAATTTTCCTACAGTTTTGTTGGTGTGCAGGCGTGTTCTTGAGATTTAGTTATATCACCTTCATCATAGCTACTACAATTTTTAAATACATTATTTCTCTGAATTAAAAATAGAAAGACTACCTGTAAGCTATCAGTATTTTCTCCTTTCTTGCTGAGTCTCTCAGCTTTCAGCCCCTCCACCATACGTTGTTCTCATTGATCTTATTCTTGACAGTCACCGGTACAAAGTCTTGTAAACTTTCTTTCTTGCACATTTTTGGCGAGTCCTCCTTAGCATTAAATTCAATGGTGAATCCCACATGTCGGTCACTAGCCTTGACCAGAGTGACCTCGGTGTGCTCTGGGGTCTTGACCTGTTTGTTAGGGGTGGTGGGTTTGATGTCTGTTCTCTTGGTGTATATATGAACTGGTATGTCCCTTGTGGTGTCGCCAAGAGGAAGCTTTGTTGGTCTTTCTGTGTGCGTTGTTTCTTGGGTAATTCGTTTCTCTGTAAATAAGGAAAACATACAAATGGGTTGACTCTAGTACAAGCAAGAGGAGAGCTAGAATAAGGAAAGAGCTTTTGAGTATAAAACTAAATCATGCATTGTTTGGGATTACAACGTTGACATCTTTTGGGTCATAAGTCACATGGGTCAGTACTTTAACAAGGCGGTTATTGAACCACGAGTCTTGCCCCTCTTTGCAATCTTTAAATGTTACTATTTGCACAAGTGGTTCTTTTGAGCAAGTTTGGTGATCATAGCACTTATGATTTACCCTATGCTTTTTCCCACTGTAAAGTTAATATGTATGCTGAATGAGACGCTTTATACTATGCATCAACCTCTCTTGATGACATCATTGAATGTAATACATAAGGATTCTGATTCTCTTCACAACTGGTTAAAATCCAATAAACTTAGTTTAAATGTAACATAAATCTAATTTATTATGATCATAGGTTCTAAACAAAGACTTAGTACGGTAAATTCAATTAATTTACCTAAAAGCATTAATATAAATAATGTTAATTTAACCAAAGTAAACAAATAGTAAAATCTTGGTGTCATCATAGATGAAAATCTAACTTGGAATGAGAATATTGAACATATACGTAAGAAGGCCCTGAAAGGATTATACATGGTAAAGAAATGTAAACCCATATTGCCATGTAACATTCTTAAAACCGTTTACAATGCTATTGTGCTACCCCATCTTGATTATTGTAACATAGTTTGGGGAAATTGTTGTCTCACTATTGCAAATCGTCTCCAAACAATTTCAAAATAGGGCAGCTCGCATTATTTGTGGTGCAACATGGGACACACCCAGTGCTGATGTTCTTAATGAACTTAATTGGCTTCCACTTTCAAATAGGCAAGTTTTTAACTGCAATATCTTAACATATAAAGTTCTTAATAAACTGGCACCATTCTGTCTTAATGATCTTTTTTCATTCAATAATAACAACAATAATTTTCGCAGAAATACAATATTCACATTCCTAAGCCAAGAAATGATTATAAAAAACACAGTATTTCTTACCGTGGTGCAATTGAATGGAATAAATTAGATTATGAATTACAGAGATCATCTTCTTTAAACATTTTTAAATCTAAACTTAAAAATATTGCAACCTAATGGCTCTTTTAAGCTCACTTTTTTACAATTTTACCAATACTGCTTTTACATATGTACATGTACATTACCCATTACACCATGCCAAGTTTACATGTACCTTGGTTTTAACCATGTATGTTTATATATGTATATATTTTGCCGCACGGCCTCAGTGAAAAACAACTTTGTTGATTGTGTTCCGTGAATAAATAAAGCTTGATGATGATGATATGTGGCATAGAAATGATGTTTTATATATTTTACAAATGAATCAGAATCAGAAACAGAGCAAAACTCAAAGGGTACACACCACCATGAGTGGACTCAGTCCGAGGTTTATCACAAGTGTAGTACCTCTTTTGTGTATAAATTGTGAGATATTCTTAGTTATTCTGTGACTTTGTTGACCAAATTTTATTTTAGCATATAGGAGTGAATGTGTACTGACAATTTTGAAACGAAAACATCAAAATTTGAATGAAATTTAAGTGTGAATGGTGTATAAACATACAAGGCGCATGCGAGGCTATGAGTCGGAAGTGAACACGTGAAAATACGGCATCTGTAAAAATCAGTAAATATCTAAAAATCTATCGTCAAATTCTGATGTTGTAGAGAAATTTCTGCTGGTTGTATGAATCCGTACTTTCCAAAACGAAAGGTAACTTGAGTTATAGCCATTAATCCGACTATCATTTTACACACAAGTTAGGCGCGTGCAATGGTTGTGTGTACCCTTGAAGAAATGGCCACTTGGGGTCAAAGGTCACTAGCAGTCAAAGGCCATAAGGTCACTAGCAGTCAACTCCTGAATATCCCAATGAGTCTTGGGCCATTGGTTCTTATGACTAAGTTTGCCTGCAATTGGCTTGGGCATATGGCTAAAAAAATAAACACAGATACAAAACTTTAACCAGATTTTTTTTTTTGACATACGCACAGAAAAGTGATTTCTTGGTTTTGTTCAGAGCGAAGACAAAAATAATTTTGAATGATACATTTATATTTGAAAAATTAATTTAACCAATAATGCTTCAAACTTGAGGTTGATTAATGTACACTGAGAAGTGATGTCATCTAGTTCTAAGATTGTTTAGAAGTTCCAAGACATTCTTGAATGGTCATTTGGACTAACAGGCTCCAAAATACTGAATGATCCCCAAATCCTGGCTCCAAATCTATGTGAAATACAGACCTGCTGACACATTATTTCAATTGATAAATGCCCTATGATTATGGTATTGTGCAATCAGAAATGCAATAACTGTTTGTTATGAAAATAATACAAACATTACCGGGGGGGTAACAAACTCCACAAAGCAAATAAAACGAGCAATAGACTTTAACATGCAATGGAAAATAACATAAAACATTGAAATATATTGAGAAACATGGTGTATGCATTCAAAGATAAGAAATTTAACCCCGTAAGAAAACCCAAAGTGAGAGAGAAAGAAAGAACCAACCTTTGTCTGTGGCATCGTAAGTACCAGAACGTAACCTAAATCCTTGGTCAACCTCAGGAACGTCAGGTTCTCCCCACCATTCAGGCTGGCCATAGAGAGGTGATCCACGAGGGGAGGGGATCATATCTGACACAGAGTGGGAAAACGATACTAACAGAGTGATATAAAGCAACTGAAATAGGTGCTAATAAAGGTGAGGTAGTCATGGCTGGAACACACGCAAGCACATGCAGAGAGTGTATTCCAACAACCTAATCACCACACAAAGAATATACCCTGGTCACACAGCTATTTTCACCCACACTTAACAACAAGGAAGTTCCTAATCACACACACCACAGTAAATGTTCAACATGCTAATTGGGTAACTTCTGGCCCAACTAAAAATTTATGTGCACTACCAAACATGTAGACACAACACTGAGCTAAGAATAATTTGTACCAGCTTTGCAATTTGGTTTGAGTTACACTAATATTGATTCTATGGAATATATTAATCTTAGAATTAAAATTTAAATCACAAAATAAGCGTTCCCCAGAATGTGTATCACCTGCTGTTTTACTTATTGAATGAAGTGAGCTCTCTTTTGGAGACATGCAATATATTTTTATTGCTGTATCCTCTCTGACAATTATTTAAGTTGAGTATGCTGCAAGTGACACCCTACTTTGATCTTTGACCCCATAAATGTAGGTCACACACAGAGGTCATGATTGACTTTAATGCTAAAGACACAAACAAGTGGTTATAGATAATTGTTTAAAGTTTGGATATTTACAATGAACCTTTGACCCACTAAACATTGGTAAGAGAGGTCAACAATGACATGTTTAATACACAACAAAATATGATGGTATAAGCTATTGTATCATTTAAGCATGTTTTGAATTTGACCCAATTTTGACCTTTAAGTTAACACAAATTGTTAACCTTTTGCTTACAACAGACACCGCACACAGCAGTGGGAAAACAATTTGTATCTTCAGCAGGCGACATAAAGTTAAGGCATTTCTTTTCAATTTGACAATAAAATGTTACCAGACTTGTTTTGCATGACATCAGAGTGACCCCTTAAAACCCAACTCACATAATTATTCATAACCTTTTCAACACTCATAAATTCTGCATATGTTATTAAGTCAGTGGCATTTATATAGCTTCCCAAATGACCTGCAAGCTAATTGGGAAACCCCTCAAGGGGAGAAAACCTGAACTTAGACAAGGTTGTTTGTACTCTTTTGAATGCATTTTTTATGGTCTACATTCATGGTAAATGTCAAGTGGATTAATTATGGTTGTATTAAATCTTGGAAAAATTTGAGGGTGCACACACACACACGCACACATACACACACCTCCTTACCAAATGATAAAGCATAGGAGAGCAACATGCAGCAGGTGTGGTATTGTGACGTACAATAAATTTTGATTCAATTAAAAGCAATAGACCAAAGTACCAACTAACTTAATGCAAGCAGAAAGTCCTGCATCACCTTCTGTATTCAAATTCTTGCTCATGTTAGTACATTCATTGGTACTGGTGTAGTACTCCCTAACTACAAAATTAAACCTTTTGGTCTATTTTTGTTAAGATTATGCCATTCCATTCATCCTTCATTCTGAAAGCATACATTTGCGCTGCCCATTTTAATCCAGTACTACTGTTACACTGACATGCACACAGTTTAAAAGTACAACATGCGAGACATGAGAACACTGGGTAACGTAGCAAGTATACAGGGTGGCTACTAAATAGGACAAAATACAAAAATAACTACATACAGTCCAACCTCGTTTATCCGGCCACCATTTATCCGGATCCTTCTATTATCCGGCCGGCGACTGGCGGCCGATTGCGTCTGCATGGTGTATTTTTTTTTTCTATTTTTTTCCTTTATTTTTTTCGTTAACCACCTATTTTTTTCCGTTGAACTTGTATACTATCCTATATAAATGACTTACCATGGAAATAAGGGCTTCCCACATCCTTTTATTGGGTTCGTTTTCTGGGGAAGTTCTCGCTACAACGAGGTCAATCGGACTACATCCCTCAAAAATTATAACTGTGCCACCATGACCGTGATAAAAATGTGCAATCAAAAACTTTTCAGCCCGAAACACGGGCCCGATGGCACATATTTCTACGCGGTCAATTTAACCGTACAAAAACACCATACACAAACACTGGTTGTGCCATCTAAGCACACTATAAATGGACCGATATGAGCATCAATAAAATCGGAAAAACGGATAATGAAAAAAAAAAAGGTAAATATATAACACGTACAGACTTTTTTCAAACCAAACAAATTTTTAATTAAAATTCTGCGTGCGACTCATATCTAGAAACACCTTTCCAAACCCGGAAGTCATTTAGCTCAAACTTGATCGGCTAATCGGCTATTCCCAGCTTCCAAATTTGCACATCTTTGCAGCTTTCGTAACACAAGCTCGTATGATGGAATTTCTTGTTTTTTAACAGGGATTTAGATCCTTATTTCATGATTTAAAATCTGTTCTCTTGTGGCTGGAACTGTTACGATGCCGTGTAAATGTCCGTCGGTTTTGACATAACCGCGGGCGCTAGTAAATAGGCAATGATCGGCCATTCAGACCAGGTAAGGAATTTTGACAGACGATCGATCCTGGACTTAGATATCCAATTAGATATAGCAAAAATTGAAATAAACATGCAAAAACAATGTGGTATAATTTCTGTTTTATTTCTCACTATTTCCATTTCATATAATTCATAACACTTACAATTTGTTACAGTTTGTTACAGCAATGTATAAATACATTGTCACACACTTATTCCTCACTGAACTTCACTGTTTAGCCTGTGTTTGAGCATCAATCGCATATCCGGCCAAATCGCATATCCGGATGAGCGCCGGTCCCGACGTGTCCGGATAAACGAGGTTGGACTGTAGATGCAAGAAAATATAATTCAAACACCTTTTTTTAAAAAAAATGCACAGTATCTCCTGGCTTGTGGTGAAGGGCAAAATTCAAGACTTAATTCCTTTTTCATTTATCAAGATTTTGTCTTTATTCAATATAATATTGGATGGATCCATTTCATTCTGATCCCAACCCAAGAACTACACTCAAAATTTTTTATGGTTGAAATGTGTAATGTGCTAATCAGGTTTTCAAGAATAAGATTGACAGATTTTTAAATTTCAGCTAAAATATGAATTTCTGGAACAGATGTTTGGTCAAATTACTTTCAGTATGAGGACTATGAAATCAAAGTTTGTTTAAAGTCTATGATCATGATAGTAAATACTATATTTTGTCTGACCATATATAAGATATTAAGTCATTGCTTTTAGTCAGGTATGCATGCGAAAACTGCAAGTCAATTCTATACGCTCACCATTACAGCTACAATAAGCATGTTTAACACTGCATGAAAGTGATAACATTACCGAATAGTCATTAATTCTGGCTGAACGACCTATAGACATGAAAATACATATGACCTGCAGTCAAAAGTGTAGTCTTGAAACTAAGAATTGCTCCAAACTTAAAATTGGGATAATCTGAACCAAAGGTAGCCAGAAAAAGGTGCCTACTATAAAGCAGGGAGTCTCCTTTCAACTACTCAATGGGAGAATCACACTTCTTCCTCATGATCAGAAATGATAACAGATTGATTGATTGTTGCTAGAAGCAAACTTTCTTGAATTCTATCCTGCAATACAAGCCTACAGATACTCTAAAGTCATGCAGCAAAAATATAACTCAATAGTGACTAAATCCATGTGAAATGTTACACCATCATGCCATGATACGTGAAAGATTGTTAACATTAACCAATACCAACCTGGCTTCTGTTTGTATGGGTGTCTACTGTTCTCGGATGTGCGGCCGATTCGTGTTTCTGGCGTTGTTTACTGCTGGTTCTGTCAAGAAAGGCTGCAAGAAATGGAGTTAAAAAGTAAATGTTACAGATATTCTTGCAAAACATAATTACACATGCCAAGTTTAAGCTGCCTTTCAATGCATATTTGCTGACATTCAAAAGTCAAATACCAACATATTGGGCTATTGTACAGCATAACAGATATCATAGCACTTACAAAATTCTGTCAGATAAAATAAACAATTTTGCTGAAATAACAGGATAGCATGCCACCAAAAGTTAAACTACACTACAAATGAAACTTATACTTGAACATAACCTTTGCAATAAAACTGTATTGACACGTAGATGTAGGCCTGCTATAATCACAAGAAACAATGTAATAATAAGCTAACATTTTGGGCAGAATCGATTGTTTTTTCACGGTCAATGTTTGGGACCAATGGAAATTGATTCATTATCTTAGGCTGCATCTAAACTTACAAATGTTTAAATGTGTTTTGCCTCTTCGTACTTAAATGGCTGAATTCCAGACCTTTAAATGACACATTTCTTTATCTCTTTTTTGTACCATCCTATTCTCGCCTATTCTCACTTTCAATTACTCTTGTCCATTGCCTGAACGGGCCAGATGGAGGCAGATTTCACAAAGACTTTTGGTGCATCGAACACCACCCTAAGTCAAATGCAAGTAAATGGGTCTACAATGCATTCAATCTTTGTGATATCTACCCTTGTCACATTTAACAAAATTCAAATCAGAGTAGAAAATACGCAGTATGCAAATATAACCATGCATACAAATAGTCGAGCTCAAACCCTCAAGACAGTATTTCAGTACCCATGTGTCTGCCAAACTAGCATCATCACAGGCAAGGGGGGGGGGGGGGTGGGTAATCATTACCTGTATTCAGCATATCTGCTGACATTCTTAGGATTAAGCTGTGACTATGTAGTTATACATGACATGACACACATGCCATATAGGGCATATCATGGGCAAGTGTCCTCACAAATAACAATAATCTATACAGAGATTTAAGTCTACAGTATGTCTTCCCTCACTGAACTTTAACAATAGTTGTGATGCTATGATAGATTGATTAATGTCAGTCACAGCATGTACACTCATCTACCCTAGTTTATTCAGTGTTTATCAAACCTCAGCATAGTCCTTGACAGTGGATCTTATAGAACTTTGTCAAGAATTTAAAAGTAATGTGTTTAAAAAACACTTGACTAGAACACCCAATGGTCTCATGCCAATGGAACTCTTTTCACATCTCAATCAATGGTTAAGATACTAAAGTAAGTTTTTTAATCTGTGGAAAATTTTTGTAACGACGACTGATTTCAACTGATTTTGGTAGGTATGGGTGTCACTTTACCAAAAAAAAGTGGTATCGTAGGGGGTGGGGAAATTGGTTTTTTCGGGAAGTCAAAAATCAATAAAAGGTTCAATTTTGAATTGATCCAATCATGTTGAAAAGTATACCAAGTGTTAACTCAGTTTAATCATAAGGATTCCAAAAAGGTATAGTTTGTACTATCTTCTTCTGCCGAAGTTTTGGGATTATAGGCTAAAAACAGTAAAAAAAAATCAATAAATTAAAAAAAAAAAAAAAAAAAAAGTGTCAAATTTAAAAATTACTCCGATTTGACAAAAAATGGTTGCAAATTATAGATGGAGCTCATAGAATAAAATAAGGAACAGTTTTGAGTGTCTTAAATGCTTACTTCCCGAATTAGGGGGAAACAATGTCAATCCCCCATTGGAATGCAATCGATGTTGACCTTTGGTGCCCCCTACATTGGGAACTAAGCATTCAAGACAGTCAAAACTATTCCTTACTTTTTTACAATTATCCTATGAGCTCCCATCAATAATTGGCACCATTTTTTATCCAAATCGGAGTAATTTTGAAATTTGACCCCTGTGCAACTGAAAATGACTGTTTTTATTGATTTTTGCTGTTTTTAGCCTATAATTCCAAAACTTTCGGCCGCAGATAGTACAAACTATACCTTTTTGGAATCCTTATGATTAAACTATTAACTTGGTATACTTTTCAACATGATTGGATCAATTTCAAAATTTGACGGTTATTGACCTTTGCCCCCGAAACCATTTCCCACCCCCTACGATAACTCACTTTTTTTGGTAAATGTTGACACCTTTACCTACCAAAATCAGTTGAAATCAGATTCTTTAAATTTTTCACAGATTTGCTAAGATATGTTTACTTTGAGTTACCTAATTGGTTTTAGATGCTGCTCTCAATAAAAACTAAGATATTCATGAACTACTTAAATCAGTCATTACAGCCAAAGACAAATTTTCATTTTTTTCCTGAATTTAATCTTCTCCAAATTTGCAATTTGAAGACATACTACCTCAATGCTTCTCTGCATTAGACTCTATGGCACAACCCCAGTTTAGTGATTGTAGCCATTTTCTAAAAGCAAAATGAAGCCCCTAATGACCAACAAGGTGCCAGTTTGTAACCTTGCCCACTTTGTCATGCTTTCATAGTGAGAAAACACTCACTTCTTCACCCTCAACATCCTCACTGTCAACGACTTCCTGTTAATGAAAATGTGTTAAAATTCTAATAAGTAGTGGATTAAGTTAGGGTGATTCAGGGTGGCAACCAATCTTTCACACTCTCAACGTATGCATGTGCTGCCTTTCGTGTCAAAAATGTTAGCAAACACTACTATTTTCATATAGTACGCACTATTCAAATACCAGGGCAATTAAGCCAGTCTGGTCAAGATGGATAGTTGGAAGTACTCTCTGGCCAAGAGTGACCATTAAGACATCTAGATGCCAAAAATGCTTCATTTTTTATTCCTTCTTGCCATATTTGGCATAAAAATAATTTATCAGGAGGCCCCCCATGGTACCAAATAAAGAACATAAATTGCATTGTATGCTAAGTAGAGCTAATACTACTTACATAACAAGTTTTCACTTGCATAGAAGGGTTAAATGGTCTAACATATAATAAGGAGAGCATGCATACTTGAGAGTGTGAAAAACACTTATAAAACAAGGACCTTCTGAATACGTAACGTAATAAGTGTGTTACTTGCTGAAAAATAAGAGTGTGATGCTCTTTTATTGGTATTATCTATCATGTAAACACAGGGAATATGTTAAAATTAGCAGAAACAATATCTGTCAACTACTTCAAGTATGACCGATCTGGTGAGGAATATTTTATTTAAATTTATGAACAATTTGTTATTATACAAAGTGACTTTTAGGCAGTCAATAGCAATTCTTTAGAATCAGACACTGAGGTTTTCTTTTTTTAAAGAATATTTCTAGCCAAAAATACTGTTTCCTAGTTCTAAACTTGACTGAGAATACTATTACATGCAATGCTGTTTTCATAAACTTTTCCAACTACTACCATTAAGTATTCCTTTCTTGTATAAACATGAATTTGACACTTTTCAGTTGACTAGACATCTGACTTTAAAAGACATCAACACATAATTGGTGGAAGTAGTTAGATGCTTCCATGGTTAATTAAACACTGCACAATACCAGTGGGTGGATAGCATAATTGCCATATTGGTGAGGTATAATTGCTAGGGAATAAAATGAGGCAAGTGTGTAATAGCTGCCAATTAACATTTTTAATTACTGTACATTAATTCTCCCCAGCATGGAAGTGGAAATCTCTAATTTCAAAACATCTATCAGTGCATAACCCCTAAAATTTAAAAAAAAATGGCCACTCAACGTACCAATATTTTGGAATCTACACCCCACCATGATCAAATAAAAATTTTTACTTTCGGTACTGTTCACCACAAAGCAACTATTCACTATTAACTCTATAAATGACTTCCTTCTGGCTGGGTTCAATAGAACTGTATTCTTTTCTTGACCCATTTTAAATAAATTTATAACAGGTCATTCAAGCTTAAAATTGCAAAAACAAAAGGTTCAAACTATCTGATCAATTATTAGAGTTACTATGGCAATCCATGTTATGCTGGGAACATAATAAGTAGGATAGTTTGTAAGGTTTGTTAATGATTACACTGCCTCAAACAGCAAATATGAAGGCATTAAATGAGTTAAGAAATACAAAAATACAGCGTTCCTAGGAACACTAAAGTTGTCTGCCATCATGGTTTTTGACTGGGAGCAAAGGTCACATGGGATCCAGAGCCAATCTGTGTACACCCCATATGGAGTCTGGGCTATTGGTTCTTCTGAGTATGAGATGAGTTCATCAATGGGTAAAAAGTATGAGTCCAATTAGTGCGGGGTTAACATTTTGACACACACAGATACACACACACACTACCAAAGTGTGCCATTCTGCTTGTAGCAGATGAGACAAAATGGGATGGAAGGTAATAATCTGGATGAGACCAGTACATGAATCACCTATTCCATTTGAAATCTACACCATCCCTGTAAAGATATAGAAGTTCACGAGGAAGGGTGACTTTCAAATGAATAACTTGTTGGGTAGCTACATTTGAAAATCCACACCCCTCTGTAGAAGACCCCAGTTAAGCCTTTCACTGGGAATAGCCCATGTGATACTTCATTTGAAATACATACCCCTATCTGTAGAAGATACAGATAAAGTCTTACACAGAGTGAGTATGGAATTCACATGGAATAGCCCAATAGAAAGAAAAGGAGAACATTTTGCTAATGATGTTGAGGGATGACCGATGTTGTGCTTGATGTATTAATTGTTCTAACTTGGTTGTGATGTTCAATTTTCAAATACAATTTGGCTGTTAGGCCATACCTTTTGTCTTACAGCTGAAAATCACTACATACAGAGATGCCAGTTCTCTGGGAATTTCTAGAAATCCTGACTTTTTAAAATCCAAAACCTCAACAACAAAAAATCTGCCAGAAAACCTTGCTGAAAAAACGCTACCAGGAATGCAAAGATGCAATATGATGACACCTTCAACTTGAGGAGACACCAACAATTGGAGACCTAATGCTATGCTCGTTATGCTTTATTGTCTCACTTTTAAGAAAGTTTAGAACATTTTACAAGACCTCACTGACATCTCTGAAAATTCAAAATGATGATCACTCACTACATATTCCTTTCAAGCATATATTTCATTGATTTCCTAGCTCAAGAGATTCCAAATAATGTTTACTAGAATTTTTTTAGAGTTGTAAAGTGGCTAAGGATTACCTTGTGGGCCAACCATTCTAATTCCTGCCCCTGTAGTTTTAACTGTAGTTATGACAAATACAGATGATCCATAGCCTTGGTATCCACAGATTATTACAATTACACATCAAAACAGGTAACAATTAATATTGTATTGGTTAGGGAACAAACCAAAATATTGAGGGAGTCCTTTCAACATAAATATTTTGCTGGGGAGAGGGATTTACAATGCTGACACCTCCCTTCCTAATATAACCAGAAGTGAGCCATGATTAACATAATTGGCATATTCAACCCACTTCTCTCCGTAGCAAAACTAGTTACATTTATAGGACTTCATCAATCTTTTGTTGATTCCCTTAAAAGAAATATGTTAGTTTCAAGTAATTTCTTGAAAATCTAGTAAATTTCTAGAAAAAATATTTACATTTACACCCAATTCTTAATAGGATGTACTGAGTCATGGTCTGAAGTAAATTTGAACTTGTGTAAATGTTTACCTTAATTCAATATTCCCAGCCAGGATTTCTCATAAGAACCATTTGGACAAATTTGAAACTTACATGATTTTTCAAGAAACTTGAATAAAACTAAAGATGATTGAAATTATAATAACACAATGTAATACTATCACACAAGCTAACGCTAGTCTACTACACCAATCACAGGGGTAAATGGGACACAAAGGAGCACCATACAAACCTTGGGTGCAGGTTTATTTCCATTCTCTTCAACATTGTATGTTTCCTTGGATAGCAAATGGAACAAATGATTGTACAGCTTAGAATTTTGGCATGCTATTCATGTTTTGTGACACATATTATTAGGGTTAATAAGCATTTACCCAATGTATGATTGTTCAGTTTGACATGTCTTTTTCTCCTTCCTCTGCTACTCCCTCCCCAGTAACTTAAAACTTGCCTAAGTTGTGACATAGATATTTCCACATTGTCATGATTAAGGCAAAGGCTGGTGTCATGTAATTTAAAGCAATAACAGCACATTTTTTGAAGAGTGCCCCCAATTTTCAAAATTTGATATCTTTGCACAGTTATGTTGGTAATTGTCTAGGAAACTACACCTGCGATCGAGAATGCTAAAAAATGCGTATTTATCATAAAATAAACAATTTTGTAATTAGAATTGGGATCCCAGATTGTACTTAACGACAAAGCTGGAAATGCCAAGTTTATGTCCGTCTATGATGTAATAGTGCCACCTCGAGAAAATGACCTCTAACTTGATTTGCCTGAGCCAATAAAACAACTAATGGATGAGCGTAGACACGTACATGGCGCTATTTCTCGGCTATTTCATACTGGAAGGCCGTTTCCAGCAGCCGCTGAATTATTATCGGAGATCTCCGATATTAAATATTCTAATTACAAAATCCCTTCGTTTGCGACACAAAGACATTTTCGAGCTTAACCATTCACAGGTATAGTTTACTAGCCAGTTACCAATGCAACCGTGTAAAAATCTCAAAATTTTTGAAAAATTGGGGGCGCTCTTCAAAAAATGTACTATTATTGCTTTAACAAAAATATGTAGTAAACTATTTGTAAATTGGGGTCTGTTTGGTAGTTTGAAAGATTACCCTTTTGGTAAATTACAGCGGCAACCCCTCCCAATAATTTATGAGGATAATATTTGCAAGAAATCACTTATCACAAAATATCCAGGGTAGCGAAGATCATCCTCTGTCAATAATATATGCCCCTAGCCACAACCAAAATAGTTCAAGTGAATCACAAAATTCTAAAATTGAAGGACATTTTATATTATCTTTTTGTAAAATGTCTTGTTTTCACCGATCAAAGTCAACATCACGACAACATCCCAATACTAAACATTCCTTTCCAAGATATCTGAACTGCAAATATATCATTTGTTCATTCTCGTTTGTTTATGTCTGTAATATAATAACTGTATTAAAGGAGACTCCTCTGTAAACATATCCCTTGATCTCTGTATGGAATTTCTGAACAGGGAACACTTAGCCAATCAATCGTCATGATTGCAACCAGTATGCATCTAATTCTGTTCCTGTAAGCAGCAGATAACATATTGTCATGTGCAACATACTTGTATTTCAAATGTCATAAGACCACACATATCAGCCTATGCACAGACAGCAACAGAGGCCCTGTAGATATCCTAATTGCCTTCCAGTTAAAAGTAAAACCACTCTTTCCATCTGACAGACTTCTCCTATAATGACAGTAATTTAAAAGCATGCAAGTCACAGACTAATTGGTAATTGTACAGAATTTGTTGGCAATTTTTGACAGAGGGTAGCTATGCCCATGAAAATTTTGTAGAATCTATACCACTTCATTGAAATAATATACAAAAGTATGCATCTTTAAATTCCTGATCTCTTGTCTGTCTATTTACACAAGAATTATGCAGTGCATAATTAGGATGGCTCCACAACTGTGGTTTAATCACATTTTATTGAAAATATGCAAATGAGCTCATTAATATTCATAACCTGTCCAAGAAGTATACAGAACATCACCTTGTCATGTTGTATCACCATGCCATGTTAGAAATTCATTGACTAATTGGTTTAGACTGTAAAGTGGATTAATGCTTTTTCAAAATATGCAAATGAGCTCATTAATATTCATAACCTGCCCAAAAAGTATATAACATATGACTTCATCATGTTCTATCACCATGCCATGTAAGAAGTTCATTGAGTAATCAGTTTAGTCTGTAGAGTAGATTAATGCTTTTTCTTCAAAATATGCAAATGAGCTCATTAATATTCATAACCATGACCTCATCATGTTCTATTACCATGCCACATTAGAAGTTCACTGAGTAATTGGTTTAGTCTGCAGAGTGGATTAATGTGTTTTTTTAGAAATGAGCTCTTTTGCAAACTGTCTCATCTTGACAGTTTCTTTTGTATTTTCTGAACTTGATGAAAGTGATATACATTAGAAGCAGTTTTACAGACATCCTCAAGCATTTGAGGTATCAATGGAAAGTACAGTGAAAAATAACTGTGCTGTGAATAAGGCCAAATTAAACTTTTCATTTCAATCTTTTATTTAGAGGTGTAATCTCAGTTAATACCTTATTTCTTTTTTAAGAACCTGATATTTCTTTCTCTGTAGGTTTAGGTTGTGTGTATAGTCATGGACTGTGTCATAAAACACTGTAAAAAGGACCAATGAGGCATTGTCAGACAAGGGCTTAAACACTTTAACACTAGGAAGATCGCACTCTGCACTAAATTTGCCACTGGCATCTTCAAACAAATTGAGTCAGTGGTTCCCCCAGCCTAAGAGAGTCCACGATATGTCTAACATCTATTCTACTACAATGGTCAAAGAGGAGAGACAAAGAGGCAACATTTTTGGAGCAGCCTATTTTGTTTGTAATTTTCATATTAGACTGACAGTTTTATATATTTATATACCGTATATTCTCTAATAAACGCCCCCCTCTAATAAACGACCCCACTACTTTTTACATGCAAAATAAAAACTCTCAAATAAACGCCCCCCACGTTTTGATTGCCGAAGGTCGGCCTGAAACTCACCAATTTGTCCACAACCAAACAAGTACACTGCTAAATTACAGCACAGATACCCTTTTGTAAGTGTAGATTTGCAAAAACTGCATCTTTTAATGCCAATATTTGTGTAAGGAATACATTATAAGCTATTATATAGCGGTAAAATATCAGGGACTTTCGTCTGTGTCATGTGTGTGCGCGGCCATATATTAGAAAGGACAAGCATGTTTTTTGATATCCTATTTTCTGAAGAGCACCGGTAAATTGCCATATAGGCTGAGCTGCCAACTTGTACTAGTAGGGATATTCTATATTTTGTAAATATGTTTTGAAGTTGCAAAATACAGAAGTACGAATTGCCGAATTCCCCCTAAAAATATGGATTTAATTTTTTTTTTTTTTTTTTTTAAATGAGCTCTTTTGCAAACTGTCTCATCTTGACAGTTTCTTTTGTATTTTCTGAACTTGATGAAAGTGATATACATTAGAAGCAGTTTTACAGACATCCTCAAGCATTTGAGGTATCAATGGAAAGTACAGTGAAAAATAACTGTGCTGTGAATAAGGCCAAATTAAACTTTTCATTTCAATCTTTTATTTAGAGGTGTAATCTCAGTTAATACCTTATTTCTTTTTTAAGAACCTGATATTTCTTTCTCTGTAGGTTTAGGTTGTGTGTATAGTCATGGACTGTGTCATAAAACACTGTAAAAAGGACCAATGAGGCATTGTCAGACAAGGGCTTAAACACTTTAACACTAGGAAGATCGCACTCTGCACTAAATTTGCCACTGGCATCTTCAAACAAATTGAGTCAGTGGTTCCCCAGCCTAAGAGAGTCCACGATATGTCTAACATCTATTCTACTACAATGGTCAAAGAGGAGAGACAAAGAGGCAACATTTTTGGAGCAGCCTATTTTGTTTGTAATTTTCATATTAGACTGACAGTTTTATATATTTATATACATATTTTAATGTTGGTGATTCTAAAATGCATTTTTAAATCACTGTTCATTTCAGCCCCAAGACTGCTAGTTACCCAATATTTTTATACATGTATATGAAATAAGCAAATAAATTGATTGGAAATAACATCCACATGCAATCAAATTTTAGTCAGTAAGCAAAATTAGCCTTCTCGAAATATTGGAATGTATATAAATCTGAGAGAAAAATCCAATACTGACAAAACCATATGGTTTTGAGACAGATATTATCTAAAAAATAACATTTGATATTTTTAACATGGTTACCATCCCAATTCAACATTCATTTCATAACACTCTCTATTGCAAAACATGACTTATTCAATAAAGGTCATGTTGAATTTTGGCAAGCCCCAAAAAAGACTTTGTCACCTCTGGCAATTATTGCAGCAAATATGTTAATTGTTTTGCAAATTATCATCCCAGGGTATTGCACTACAAGTGTCAATAATGAAGACAACGTTTTTACACAACTATTCTCTATTAATATGTTAGCACCATACTGTTAGCTAGACATCCAATCTGTGGCATACTATGCTGCATATAGTAACATGAACATTGCTCATTATAAATTATTTATGGCATGATTATAAATAAACCAGTCTCTGGATGTTACTAAAGATTACGTTTTCTGGATCAGCAATAATCCTTGTATTTTTCTTAAGTGTCCAAGGATAATCTTACTGTTTTGTTTATATAAGACGTAATCATAATAATGACTTCATAATGCATGTTGTGAGACGCTTCATCTGATCTTCGACACAGGCCCATTTATTCCCTCCATCAAAACTTATCAGATTTTGAAATCTTCAATATTTCATTGAAATTATCAAATGATGGATTGAGGTTGGTTTGGATAATATGACAGTCCTTTGTAACTATTTGTATAGCAGTCCCTCGGATGCTCTCTCACAGACATGACTGCAACCACATTGAAGTAGTATTCAATTTAATAAGCCTTTGGAATTAACTTATGTGGGTGAGTCTTTCACATCAACTAGAGAAAATGATATGCTGTTAATGTAGTGTACCTTAGAATAGACAGCAGAAAATTATGTATGATGAGAAACCAACTTCAGGCTGACATTACTACTTTGTTTATGAAAAAAGTGAAACTGCACATTTCTGAAAATGATCAGCTTTTTACAAAATCACAATAAATATAAAATTTGTTGTAATTGTTATTTAGGATTGAAAACTGAAATTTAGTAGCTGAACTATTTTGTGAATCAAACAGGTGTACCCCATAGAGTTTCCGGTTTTGTCTATAACCATTACTAACAGGTTTTTTTTATAACCCTCCATTGCCAGCAGTCACTTTGCTTGTGACACAGCCATATACTTACCAGTCTTGTAATGCCTTGAGCATCCTTCACTTGCCTGATTTGATTGGGGTTGATCTGGTCAAACCGATATGTCACAGGATGTGATAACGATGATGTTAAGTCAAATAAGCCACTGCTGAAACGTGCTGAGAACATGACAAATCTACTTGAATTATCAAATTAAAAAATAGGGGGTTTGAAATCTATGGTAATTTGTTGAATAAGAAACAACAGAAGTTCCAACGACCAAGAACACATCTGAAAAGTTGTACTACTAATGCCACGGGCTATTTGAAAGCTTTAAAATCACACCTTTCTTGTTAAGTCAGCCAATGGTTTAATGAAATAGGGAAACCACTTATTTGAATTTCCCCATTATTTTCCCTCTACATTTTTCAAGAATTTCTCAAAATTAATTTATAACAAGAGCCCCCTTTTGATGCAGTTAAAGTTCCAATATGGGAGATGACAATTTATTCGTGTCCGTAAATATTGCAAGCATGAATTTATTCAACATAATACAATTACATTACAATAAAAATGTTATATATATGATTGTGTGATTTGAGCCATGTGACAGTTTTTACTATCACATGGCTTGAAAATAAAACCAGTGATACCATGATATAAAACAAATATGACGGCTAAATTCATGCAAGAGTAAAATATATCATTCAGTCAAATTGACTGTTCCATTTTCGCTAGGCTTTGCCTCGAAAAGAAGGTCAAAAAATGTGACCTCATGATATATTTTTTACTATCACGCTCTTGGCATTCATATTTGATATAATATTGGGTGTATTTTTGGGGGGTGGGTATATACATGCATTTGTGTGTTGAAGGGAATTGACATAGGTCCTATAATACCACAATGGAAATTTTGGAAATAAAAGAAGGGTGATTACGTAATAGCTGTATTCATGGCATATGAAAAGGACATAGATATTAAAATTGGGGACTAGTAGAGGGGGCTTAGCAATGCTGTATCACAAAGGATCAATCCAAATCTAACTGAATTTCTCCTTGTTGTAATGTAATGTAGGTTCTGCTCTGGTATCCTGGTCTCATTCACAAAGGGTCTGTAAAAAATATATAGAAGAGTAAAAATTATTAAATACGATAATCTACAAAATATTTCAAATAACTAACAAAAACTATTCAAGATATCACACAACTGTATTCATAAAATATACAACTATTGCGATTAATCTACAAACTATTTATGATAATCTACAAACTATGTCAGGACAACCTACAACTGTTTTACTAATATACAACTATTTAATAATCTACAAAAAAACTATTTCAGATTAATCTACAAAATATTTCAGATAATCTACAAACTGGTTCAGATAATCTACAACTATTTCAGATAATCTACAAATATTTCAGATAATCTAACACACTATTTCGAAATCACAAATATTTCAGAGAATCACAAATATTTTCACAGCATTAATCTACAACCATTAGATAATCTACAAAATTTCAGATTCTTATGTGCAATGAATTGATTTCCCCCCACCTCAGGATAAAGTGAGACTTACCCAATGAAAACCAAAATAGGAACAAAAAATAATAAAAGCTAATGACATTGCAAAAAGTTCGTAATCAAGATGAGTGAATTTTAGCAACGTGTGCTTGATTAATGAACTAGTTGTTAATGATAAAAACTAATTTGATAATTGCCTCCTTTGGCCTCAGTGGCTTGTCATTTATTATATAACATTGAAATATATCATTTCTTTCTAATAAACGCCCACACATCCAAATTTTGGCCAAATCTTCTGAATTATCAATCAGGATTAGTGGCTTATTTCGCTTACTGAGTGGTAGCAAAATATAACATATTTATTAGCAATGTCATTGAAATTTTGTACAATAAAAACAGGGCTAATATAGAAAAAGACTAAATGAGAGAAATAAAGTACCAATTCAAAACGCTTGACTCATGCCAGAGCTCTTAGTTGGAGAATTACAAACTCAAATAACAGAGTAACCATTTACCCATTGAAAACCTTAGAGGCCGATAACACAAGCAAAGAAACCATGCAGTCACTGTCTTTCATGATCTAAGAAAGATGTGCATTCTATCCTAGAACAGGATTTCTCTCCCTGATTGGATCCTTGTGCATTCAGCCAGTGTCAAAAATATTCTTTCATTATTCTGATGCAAAATTTGATAATTTACATATTAATTCCTTTATTTAGACACAATTTTGTACAATGGTTAGAGAGGAAGTCGTATAAAGCTGCAGTTCCTTTAATTTTCTCTAGTTCTATAACAGTGCTTACTTCAAGTCTTATTCACGGGATTATGAACTTGATCACCTGGCTAACAGAGGAAACTTGAACATCATTTTATGACACTAAGTTGTAAAGTTTGTCTGGCAATAAAAATCAAAACTCAATAATTAAACAATATTGCACTTCCTTTCACACTAATTCAGAATAACACTTGGAGTGATTGTAAGGCATTTGGTTCTGCATAATAGGTGACACATGTACATGCTATGTGCAATATACCAAACGTTCCATTATACATGTATGACAAAAATATAGTAGCTTCCCAGGAACATAGACTGTTGGGGAAAAACAAATACATCAGGTAGCTAATTTCACGCGCCAAAAAGTTTCACATAGGCTAATGGTAATATTTGTTTACTAGTATAATAGATTCTAAACTTGTGAAGTCTGCCAGTGCATATTTACACACAATATTTTTCAAGAATTTGATAAAAATAGTAAATATAGTTATAAATGTACATTCAAGCATACTGAAAACAAAAAAATAAACTTCTGTGAGACTGTTTTTGCATAGTTTTATTTTTGGTACTTTTTGCAAGTACAAAAAAACAAGAATTTAAGGTTGCATTTTGTGAATCCAGCGCCTTCTGTTTTATTCTGGTTCACTAGATATCTCTGTAAGAAAGTTATTCACAAAATTTTGAGTGATCCCGATCATTCGGTTTTGTTATGAGCACATCCTTGTTTCCCACGGTCCCATGGGCCACCGTTGTGCAGAATTTCTGTTCCGTTTACGGACAGAAAATAAAACAACATTGAATTTCTCACAGATACAACCGAATTTGCATTAAGATTTGGTACACATGGATTTACTAAGGATTTAGCGGTTCAGATGTTGATATAAAAAATCTCAACTTTTGATGGTAAGTCCGGCGGGAGAAGGCTGTGGATCACGAAAATTGCCCCTTTAAATCTCACAAAAAATATTTTTGACCCACAAGGTTGAAACCATAACATAAGAACAAGACAGAAATGGCCACGTTTGTGTAAGATGTAAAATTCGCTCCCAAAATATTCAGACTGCAGAGTGGACACTGTTAGCGCTTACAACAACTGAAGCCCACGGGTGGACATTGTATTTTGTTTTGAATCCGAGTAATCTCTCAAAGGTCATCTTGGAACACAGGACTCATATCATGTTTTGAGGAGGGGGGATTTTTAAATGCAAAAATGAGAGAGAAAAACTAGAGCTACTCAAAACACCTTACAAACACTATTTTTTTGTTAATTATCAAAAATAAAACAGGGTCTGTCTCAGCATTGCAGGAAGGTGGTGCTGATAGATGAAAAGTTTCAAAAATCTTCATTGATGGGGTCAGTGGTGGGGTCGAGGCTGACAAATTAGATAGTGCTCCTTTAATCTGAACTTTTTGGCATAATCTTATACCCTTCACCACACTAATCTGTATATGTGCTTGATTCCATAACAGTATTAAAGCAGCTACAAAATTGTCAGTTTTTGATTAACTTGGATAGTTTCACAAATCATGAAAATATCCGCAAAATTACATTTTATTCTTATTATTAATTTACACACATTTTGGCACAGCTGTTTGTACCACTTTGGTTGGTGAATATTCATCTGAAAAGTGTTGTGGACATGCAGGATTCACCAAAAGGATAGTACTGCTATTATAAAAAACTGTACTTATGTGGCAAAACTTTTTCCCTCAATTGTAAATCATATCCTTTTATTTGAAAGGGAGAGTGTCTTTTTTGCTTTCTTGTGCTGCATGGTAAAAAACCCTGATCTTGGACAATCGTGTCTGCACCCAACGCATCCGCTGGGACCATGTACCACGAGGGTACATCGGTGTTAATTGCTGATGAACTACTCTGGCATCATGGTTGAATTCCTAAATCAATGTTAAATACGATACAGAATTTGTTGTCAGACTCCACTAGGGCAACACTTCTGGCCTGCCCACCAATCTGCACGATATTGGATAGTGGAAAAAATGAAAAACAACCAAATCTTACCTTTTATTTGCTAAATTTATATGCATTTTCTTGGTACAAAACAGCCTCATTTTATTATAAATTGTTGAGTCTAAACAGTCTTGGATCAGTTTTTGCAGCACACAGATTCCTGTAGAATGCACTAAACCCACATTCAAGAGAAGATACAAAAGAAACACCCAATCCACACTTGCATTTCCACCTGAAAAACTCTCTATTTGAATACAAAACACAGCAGTTGTGCTTGAACCCAAAATGTCTGGGAATACATAGGGGATTAGTGAAAAACAAACCCACAGCCACGACCAGCCAACGGTGTATGACCTCACCTTACAACCCAAACCATTCACACCAATTGTTATAACTATTTGCCAAATGAGCTGATTCAAGAATTTTACTTGTAAAATTCCACGATGTAAAAGGAAATGGGGATATCCTTTTTCCCCATATGATCTTTTGTTTGTATCCCCATTGCTGCACATAAGCTGATTTGTACTAGTTGTACATAGCCAGTTATTGCCACTTCCACATTTACAGCATGATGTTAATCACATTTTTAAAAAGAAATGGCCCTTCTTCACGATTTTTTGCTATTTGTTTAATTAATACATGATGATGCTATATCAAATTACATTACACGGATATTGGACATGTAATAGCTTTTTTTACTTTACACATAACCAAAATATCAGTTACGATGTATTGATTTATTAATCTTCTATATTAAGGTGCTTGTTTGATTTAATGTCTATTGTGTTTTCTCTACTTGAATATGAGAGCCCTGGCACTTGCACATACTCTCCCCATCAATACCATGGGACAACTTGCTATTTTGATGGTAGAATCGCAATAAGCACATTGCAACTCCCAATTCAATAACTGTGCTAATATTGATGGTTAAACCATTAATAATCGCCATTTTTTTGTATTATCTCTTGGGAATGACAAATGGATTTGAGGCTCAAAATTTCAGGACGACAATGCGAAAAATACAGCCTTTCTCTGATATCAAATCTATACTACTTTACCGGGTAAATCGGGGGGTTTTTCCAAAGACGATCTTAACACGCACCTTTAATAGGGTTAACAATTCCTAAGGGTATTGAGTTCAAGTATGAACTAAATATGAATGGGTTTTATGTGGTGGGTTTCTTTTATGTTGAACACACTGTGACACAATGGTCAAAAGGGAATTCCATAACAAAATCACATATTGGTGAAATCACATTCCACTATATTCAAACCACAGTGATTTGGGATTCAACCTGTTGTAGAATGAACTTAGAGCTGGGAGTTACCGTGTAATTTCCTATCCTTTACACGGTCTGTACTTCCGTTCGGTTAAACGTTTAAAACGACTAACAAGTTAAGGACTGCCGCATTTGGCGCTTCCACGCAAATGCATTTCTTGCCGACATTAAATCGTTCGTAATCGGGTTACCCGGCTTTGCATTCAATCTTAAGTATCATCTGAACCATAAAAATTTGTTGTATCTTAACCTTGTTATGTTTTAATCCAAAAATAAACGAAGTTGAATTATCCAACAGATCCAAAACTGACGGAATCAACTGCGGAAGATGCCATTTACGCTGCCATTTTACCTGTTTTTGTAGATCCCTCCTGTAATTGAAGCACCGAATAATTGGGGCTGTGTTAAGCGGTGGAAAATAGCAGAAGTCGTTCTTTCTGACACCAATTAACACACTCACGCCAAGAATATTGGTAAACGGGGGATTTTTTCTGTTTCCGTAAAAGTCGGAAACCCTTCTAAAAGAAGCATTGGAACTGTTAACCTTTACTTTTCACTGACGCGCGGGCGTGGTAATTTTGGTGAAAATTTCGATGCAGCAAATTAAAATATACTGCACCAAAAAATTTTAGTAGGGTTTGCTGACGTGAACGTTGTAGGAATTTAAACAGTTTAGTGACATTCGTTCGTGTAACGGTATAACGTTTTAAACGTCCCAGCACTAAGAAGCAACTTCATAAGGAATTTACATTGATGTAACTCAGTGTATTTTTATCTTGCAAAGCAGCTTAGGCACTGAGGGTGATAAAAATAAGCAGACGCATCGGGTGCAGAATTGGTAATTTCTGGTGAACCACTGTTGTAAACCACTGTTGAATTCCCCACCCCCTTCACTTTCAACAAGGACAATGACACAAATAAGCACTGTACATGAAAAACAACATTTTCTTAGCATAAACACAGTCTATCAAACAATAGTATGTCGAATGTTAAACTTTAGGTAATATACGGCAAAAAGGTTTTCAAAAATAAGTGATAACTTTTAAATCAGCAGTATTGTTGAATCCTGCATGTCTATACAATTTCCAACAATGCTCACACAACTAAAAGTGTGTGAACGGCTGTATCCAGTGGCGTAGCCAGGTGGGGGGACAGAGTGCCCCCTCCCTGGAAAATTTTTTTTGAGGGGAAATCGGGAATAAAACACTGATATTTATGTTAAATTCAGGCCCGTTTTTCAGATTCTTTTGCCCTGCGACCGGGAAAATTTTCGCGTGTGATCGGGAAATTTTTGCACCTACCGGTAATTTGCCCCTCAAACCACCGGCTGCTACCGCCTGCTGTATCCTATAGTGTTGCGTTCATCATAGCTTCGGGACTTAGTGTGCAGGGCCTACATATGCCAACAACTGGTGGTTTATCAATGCCACTTTTATACCCGTAACCCGCAAGTGCCTTTATTTTGACGAAGATTATTAATCTTATTAGTTAATAAATCGTGCGTACACACTACACTTATTAAGATACAATTGCGTCCAAACTAGCAGAAAACTAATAAAGATTGAAACAAGTGTGCCTACCGGAAATATGGCCGTGTTATTAAACCAACACACATCACCTCTTAAGTCGACAAATTGTGCGTACACACTAGTAAATCACTTAATCGAATACATCCCTTAATTGAAAGAATCTGATTTGCTTCTGACTTAAGCAAAATGCATTTTCGTTGAAATAAGGAAGAGCGTACACACAATACTTGTCAAATTGTTATCTTTTGTTATCGCTTAGTTGAATTAAGAGATTTTGCTCGTGTGTACGGGGTCATAGTAAAAGATTGGGGGAGTTGTTGAATATCACCACTTTGTTACGGTAACAACCAATTCAAACAATTATTCTTGCATTGAGAAATTCTGATGGTAATGGTATGAATTTTTATAAATATTTTTGTTAAAATTATAACTTTTTTAGACACCCTGTATAGTCTGATCTTGAATCATTTGTGACTCGGGGGATTTATGTGTCAAAGTCATGTAGCTAGACAAAGGTTGTGGTATTGTATTACACATGAGCAATAGCCCCAGAATTCCAGGGTTGTTTATGTCAACATTTTTCCCTTTCATGAAATATTCATTACATGTAGAAGAGACAAATTACGGTTTAAAACAGATTCAATCAAAATTCTCATTTTCTTGTGATAATCACCATTTCTGTTGGGAATGTCTAATGTTACACTGATCTTTTGAACATCTGTTAAGTTACCAAAAAGAGGTTGATTTTGATCCATGGAGACAGATGATAGTCATATGAATGGCATTGTATTGTCTATCAGTACATCCCACAACAAGGGACGACTAACTTTATAGATACTGAATACATGATATCAGCCTTCATAATACTACATGCATATGATATGCACGGGCATGCGGGTCCTTTTCATATCGTATATCGTGGCCTAAAAATATCACAATATCACGTTATTGTGATATGTTTAGTTGATCTACTTAAAATAATGCTGTTGCCCGTGTCATATTACATGATAGATACACAACAGAGGCTAAAACAATACTGATATTTTCTAATTAAACATTGGCCCATTGTGTGTGTCTGCTTCATCATGTGCACAATTGATATGTCTGTAAGAAATATAGAATTTTGTACAGGTTCTTCTGTCCATAAATAAACAGCAATTTTAATTGCTATCTATTTACAATGTCATATCATAGGCCACTTTTTTATATAATATTGGATGGCTGAGGTTGATAACAGAAAATATCGCCCGAGCCTAGATCAAATATCAGGCGAGTTGAAGACGAGCCTGAAAAAAAAAAAAAAAAAAAAAGTATATCGTGGCCTAAAAATATCACAATATCACGTTATTGTGATATGTTTAGTTGATCTACTTAAAATAATGCTGTTGCCCGTGTCATATTACATGATAGATACACAACAGAGGCTAAAACAATACTGATATTTTCTAATTAAACATTGGCCCATTGTGTGTGTCTGCTTCATCATGTGCACAATTGATATGTCTGTAAGAAATATAGAATTTTGTACAGGTTCTTCTGTCCATAAATAAACAGCAATTTTAATTGCTATCTATTTACAATGTCATATCATAGGCCACTTATTTAAAAATAAGTAGCCTATAATACAACATTGTGACCCTCAAAAATACAATATTAGCTTCATCAGAATCCACTCAAATTTTGGGAATAAGCTTTTTTTTTCCAATGATATCTATTACATCACTTAAAATGGAATGTTTCAAACATGTTAAATTCACTGTTGAAATGAAATGAAATTCACCATTGAAATGAAATGAAATTCATCACCTGTAGGAGCCGATATTTATATAATATTGGATGGCTGAGGTTGATAACAGAAAATATCGCCCGAGCCTAGATCAAATATCATGCGAGTCGGAGACGAGCCTGATATTTTCTTGGCGAGGGCTATATTTTCTGTTATCAACCGAAAAGTCATCCATATTAGTATTATTATGCATGGTTTTAAATTGACTTGAAAACTAATAAAACGTGAGATTATTTGCTTGAGCAGTTGCCCAATATTTTTGCGTATTGTGAGTTGTTGGGCGTTACACGCTACTCGCATGCAGTATTGTCACACCAGATGCATAATAATAACATTTAACAGTATTTTTAATATATTGGTCAGTCTGACCACATACACAAATTCTTACCCTACTGCTAATATGATGCCCCTGAATTAAATCTGGTAATTGCTCAACAACAAATTACCAGGCAACAACGTTTCATTCTATACAATTTGCACCCTATCCAAATGGCCAGCTTTGAATTATATGCATCACTCCTATAGTTTCCGCCCCGTGGGGGGCACTTGTATTCCAGTGGATATCATGGTCGTGTACAAAAACGCGTAATTAGGGTCGTTGTTGTGAGACCAGGCGATGTACGCGCGTACATTGTTTAGGGTATCAAAATCATCAAAAACAAAATCAGGGTGTGTTTTTCACGTCGAAAAATACGTGTTGAGTGTGATATTTTGAATGCTTGCAACACATCACATTAAAAATGCGGAGAAAATAGTGTTGGTTTTTGTTTCCGATTTCCTCCTGATTTTCACGTGGTAGAATTCCCCGAGTAATTTAAAACCATTTTCAGCCTATTTTAGCCTTATTTTCTCTATTCGTCGTCCGTCCTCCAACACATAAAGCTATAGTCGTTTTCTTTTTTGGTGACTGATCATTAACAAGTATGAATGTGCGCAGAAGCGGAATTAGGGTCCTCTCTCCTAATTATGTCATCAAAACAAGTTCATGAATATTCAGTGTGTGTTTTAGTTCAATGAAATGCCTGATTTGGCAGAAAATACTGTCAATAATACGACATCCGACAAGAACTCATTAATTCCAAAGAACTCGGACACTTTAAAAAGACTTGAAATTTAAATATAATGGATCTTAAATTGTAAACTTACTAGGCCCACGATAATGCAATAATTGATATAACAAGAAAACTTCAATGAAATCACGTGATAAATGTTTTCCCTTTAGGCTTATACATCCGCGTTTGTGTAATGATTAAGGAACATTTTTTTATGAACGTGCGTGTTTTGGGTCGCAAACTTTGTTAAAATCTTGTTTTAGGGTGTATTTTAAAATGTCATGCAATTACTTGTTTAGGATAGGAAAATTAAACCAAAACATGTGTTAAGGGTAGCAAAATCGAACCCAAAGTACTTTTTTTAGGGTCGCAAAATCAACCAAACTACGTGCTTAGGGTGTTTTTTTCTCACCTTGTCCAGTGGAATACGCGCTTAGGGTATGTTTTGGAAGGCCATAACACGAGCATTATATCCACCTTTGAATACAGTGGCCCCCCCGGATTGTTCCCTGTATGAATTATTTCCAATTTCCAACTTTCTTATACCTTTCAATTATTCCAGGCATGTCACTAACATTAACCACTGGTGTAAGACTTGACACTACTGTCCAGCAGGAGCCCGACTATGATTTACATTGTGAGAGTGGCGTAATGTACTTCTGTTGTAATGTTTAATCCTTAGTTAGTGCAGTCGCTCACTTTCACATCCACAACTAATAAATAATTAGGATTGTTGCTGTGGATGTTCTCATGGATGTTCTGCTATATTTGGAATCATCCATTTTATGAATTTTCAAGAGGAGGGTGTATTTTGTTTCTTGCAGCAATTATAATCTTCATTTACCACAGTTTCTGTGTAATCTGGGTCATATAGGCTACAAAGGGCCTAAGTACTTTAACAATTAACACATATTCTTAGGTTTTTACTCTTTTCTCATATAAGATTTCAGTACGGTTGTACTTTTTTAATGAACTAAAACTTCGGATGAGCAGTTTGATGCATGTCTTGAAATATTAATTTTTGTAATTGGCCCAATTTTAGCACATCAACAAACTATTCATGTAGTTCTTTGTTAATTTAGGACAATTTCTGCCTAAAATTAAATGTTAATTTTCTGTTGAATCTATTATAGTCTTTCATTTTTTTGGAAATTTTAAGTTTGTTTTATTTCCAATGAAATTACAGCCGAAACAACAAATGATGGTTTCCCCTTTCCATTCCTGGAAAACCAGTTCATTTGTGCAAAGGGGGACATAATCTGGTAGGAAGTGACCTAGGAAAGCATAATTATTGCTTTTTTAAGTTTATATCCATCCCATTGACAAAATAAGGCAAAATTTTCCTTCTCATGAATTTCAACCCCATGACGTCGATAGTTCCAAACCACCATAAACCCGATGCAGTTCGTTACTTCACAAGATCGGTTTCCACACAGATAGATGCTTATCCATACCAAAGGCCCAATGCGTATTACCTCCCTGAGCAGGTCACCAGTCACTGTGGGATCCAGGATTACATAGCAGTTCTGTACACAAATCCCTTACCTCATTCACAATTTTGAGTCACAAATCCATACTATTTAAGTAATTTCCCATACGTAAAGATAGCTGGTTGCTACTTCCAAATTAAAGGAATTATTCGATATCTACTGCCACAGACTTGGCTGAATTTCGGTTCTGCTTTGACTCATCAATTTTTAAGCAGATTTCCTCAAGAATTTTTATTAGTGAAGAAAGTTCAATTACGTGATAATGTCTGGAGATTCATTAAGCAGGCTATATCCTTACCATCCCAATACTATTAAATCAGGACCAGAAAGCAATCAGCATGCTAAAGTACACTGCTGATTTTCTCTACATATTAAATTTGGGCTTCACCATACCAGGCGTGCATAAACTACAAGCAAAGTTTATTGGGATGGGATCCTATAAATATGTAATGCAATCTGTACCTGCTAGAGGCTTATGAGTGATTCATTTTCAGGAGATTTATGACATACAAGCTGGTTTTTTTTTGTACAAAATTAATTTGTGTTTTATTTCAATTCAAACGTTGAAATATTATACATCTAAAGTCACACATCATTACTTCAAGCAGTACATAATGTGATGTGTGTACTTTGAACAATGATTTGGACTTTTTTTTACAAGTGTCACCAAACAAACGTTGTATTCTGACATAATGGAAATCTTCCTTTCTATAACACAGTTCCTGTATACATTTATCTATGTTGAAAATTATCTTTGGTTTGGATGATATCAGTTGAAAATGCTTGTTAACCAAAACACTTCCATGCAGGGGTGGCACCAGGGTAAAATTTTAGGAGGGGCAAAACATTACATGATTAACTCATATAGGTAAAAAATCCCTAAATTAATACAATTTATTGCTTAAAACCCTTGTTTTTTCCTTAATCTTGAACTCTCTGCGGGGCAGTTGCTTCAGGACAGTGTGATAATATATGAGACTGTTCTATAGAACCTTACAGCATCATTGGGTTTACTTGAAGAGTAATTAATAAGACTCTTTGGAATTAAAGATGCATGTTTGAGGTCCACACCCATCTCTCTTTGTGTTATCTCCAGGATTGATATTCCATTTACCATCTGAATTACTGGTGCATGCCAAACGTTTAAATAAATACTTATTGATTGTTTTTGCCTTAGGGTTCAATGATGATCAACCTCATTCAATGTGAACCGTTCAGATAATTGCAAGATAGTAATTTCCATCAATTATAAGAGCAATATCAGTTGCATCATGAGGCCTACAATGCAGTTCAATGAACTGCCGTGCAGTGTGAGTCTTTTATTGATTTAATTACTCTCCCAATTCCAGAATCTATGACATAAAAGTTTTGAAATATAAAAATATATACAAAAGAGATGCAAATTTATCGCACTCCACAAGTGTCTCAGAATCTAAACTTAAATGGCCATATTTGTCACCATGATTGAAATGCTATTTTGTGTCAAATATTTTGTGTTTTAACCCCAGATAGAACTTACTACAGAATTAGGAGCTAGTACTATTCCCAAATTGTCACTCTTTTTCTGCTTTTTATTCCAAAAAAAAAATAGTACCATATTTTGCTTGAATCAGCTTAATCAGTAGTTCATTTCTTCCTATCAATCAATATGACTAGACATTTTCCACGTCAATACAGTCTACAACTCGACATTATTCATACGCTGCAACACACGAGAAATTGTGCATACAAACGACATTATTTTGGCCTATATTATAAACTGGAAGTGATACCCAATTATGGTCACATTCCTAGTTAGATTCCAATAAAGAATCCATATTAAATGTATATAGCATTGTGACGTCTCTATAAAACTTGTATGCAATTTCTTGAATCAGAGTAATGTTTGTCCATTTAAAAACCACTATCTAAGTAAACAAAGGTGACTCCATTTTTCATCAAATTTTTGCATTGTGGTATTGGAAATTGTAGACCCCTGTACGTGGATACAGCATAACATTACCCTATTGTCAATGAAATTTGATTTTTAGCTTTGTTCATCTAATAAGAGTTGGGATCGCTTTTTTTGAAAACGTCTAGATCCGCTTTAAAAATGCTTAGTGTCTGTTTTCACAAAGAACAGTCATAAGGTATTGATATTACCTAACACCAGGGCCGTACCGAGGATTTATTTTGGGGTGGGGGGTGGGTGGACTTCGAAAAAAATGGACTTTTTTTCAAAAAGGGGACCTTTTGGTTAAAAGTGGACCTAACCCCCCTAAATGGTTCTTTGGACTTTTTGAACTTTTATCACCAAAAAGTGGACTTTTGTGTCCAAAAGTTCGCTAATTTTGACCTTCTTATCCAAAAATTAAGGCAAAAAGGGACTTTTTCCCCTTGTGGAATTTGGGGGTGCGACCGCATCCCCCCGCACCCTCCCCCCCCCTCGTACGGGCCTGCCTAACACTAGCAATATTAAAGGGATTTTGAACAAAATTACTAAGTGGCTTTAATTATTAGAGTGCCTTATGGGGCTCTGTGATGCCCATGCATGTATGCATGTATAACACAATCTTACAACATCCACATTAACCCCGGTAGGAATCTCGGCTACAGGCTTCGTGCCGATCTTGTTGAAATTCTCATGAAAGTGGGTATTAGGAAAGAAAACACATGTGCCAGAATTTTAATTTTTTCCAAAAAAGACATTTAGAGATGTCACGTAAATGCATTTTCAAATTCCATAGACTTTGTACAGTGGGCCTGGATTTTGGAGTATAGAAAAGACCAAAATGGGGAAAATTTTGTGAAAAATACACATTATTTCAATTATTCTCAAGTATTGATGAGTATAAGTTGGGTTTGTGTTATGTGGTTAAAGAATATCAAAAATCCATACAATCTATTTTTCTGGTGTAATCAAAAACAAAGAAAGGTGGTCACAACAACCCTTTTTTGTTGAAAGAGTTCTAGACAATACTGGAAAGTATCCAAATTTCTAATTTTCCTAGAAGAAAACTACAACTCTCACGTGTAGATTTGGCGATGAGTGTTCTTTTGGAAAATGAATAGGTGTTTTTAATTTTCCCTGAAATTATTTTTCCATAAATATTTTTTCTAAAGAATTAAAACACTTGATTAAAAAAGTCAACATTGAGATTTTGGGTATTTTATTTATTACACACGATCCTAAAGTTTCAGCTTAAAAAGCACCTTCCATTAGGCCTGTGGAAAAATATGATATTTAAAACTGATTTAAAAAAAAAAAAAAAATATATAAACACTGTGAAACAAATCAAGCAGTCTGAAAATGCAAAAATGTGGAGGAGAGTTCAATCTTTACAGTAGTTGAGTTGGGACTAAATTGATTTGGGTTTTTGATTTTGTGGTAATTTTTAGTAAGGACCAGTTTTATCCAATGATCCTACCTTAATTACATTGCAAGTAAGCTTTTCCTCATTAGATTATAAATATATTATTAAGCTAAACAGCAAAAGGACATGCTGGAATAAAAACATGCATGGTGAATGTGACGAGGTTATACCTCAAAATAATTGAGGACACTACACCTCTGTTAAAAAGATGACAATCATTATTGTTGGTATTCAGTTGATGAAGTCTGACGACTAAGCAACCGAGGCATGTTAACACACCGTCTGCAATGCCCAAGAAAATTCCTGTGTGGCAGATCATTCAGACATCGACCAAGGTATTAATAGCTTTCCTCCTCACCATATGTAACCAGAGAACCTGAAGCATATATTCCAATCACCTAAGAATATTAATAAACAAGTGACCTGCTTATAAAGAACCCCTATGTGTCAATGTACTATGTGTATGGACAGGATATATAGAACTTTTTCATATCATGCAGTTTTGTTTCAAGTAGCTCGTATACAGATTAAATCCAGAATTGAGCACCCGGTGAAGCCCAGAAAGTGACCCACCAGGATTCGAACCGGATTCTTTGATTTGGTATATTGCGCCCTAGGCAAGCAACATAACACTAGACCACGCTTCTCCAACAACAATTGATGATTTTGAACGCAAATAAATAAGAACATGAGAACAATAAAGGAGTGTAGAATAAGAAGAATGTAAGTGTTAAAAATTTAATTCTAATGCAAAAAAAATGGTTATGGAAACGTAAATCAGTCAATACACAGATGATGTTGAAATGCATTTTTTTTTTGTTGTCAGATTACTTAGGAAAGACCAAACCAGTACGAATGGTTTTACTCATTTTATTCGTTCTGCCAATTAATTGTTTGCTGTGAGAGTGCAAAAAATGAGAAATATGATACGTATTGATGTTTTGCCTTAGGGTTCAATGTATTGTTGATCAACATCATTCAATGGGTGGAAAACCCGTTCAGATAATTGCAAGATAGTAATTTCCCCATTAATTAATAATAAGAGCAATAGCAGGTGCATCGTGAGGCTACAATGCAGTTCAATGAACTTGCGTGCAGTGCGAGTCTTTTTATTGATTTATAGTATCTCCCAATTCCCAGGAATCTATAAATAAAAGTTTTGAAATTAAAAGATATTATTCAAAAGAGATGCAAAAATTTTATCGCACACTCCACAAGGTCTAGAATTCTAAACTTAAATGGCCATATTTGTCACATGATTTAAAATGCTATTTTGTTGTTCACAATCTTTTGTGTTTTAACCCCAGATAGAACTTACTACAGGATTAGGAGCTAGTTAATATTCCCAATTGTCACTTCTTGTTTGCTTTTATTCCAAAAAAAATAGTACACTATTGTGCTGAAATAAGCTGATCAGTTTCATTTCTTCCTATCAATGCATATATGACTAGACATTTCAACGTCAATTACAGTCTCTACCACACTCTACATTTATTCATAGCTGCACACAGAGAAATGTGCACATTACAAAGGGACATTTTTTGGCCATCTATTTATAAACTGGAAGTGCTAACCCAATTTATGGTCACATTCCCGGTAGCTTCCAATAAAGAATCCATATTAAAGAATATAGCAATTTGTTGAAGTTATATAAAACTTGTATGCAATTTTGAATCGTTTAGTAATGTTTAGTCCATTTAAAACCACTATCTAATGTAAACAAATGTGCCTCCTAGTTTCATCCAAATTTTTTGCATTGTGTATGGAAATGTAGTAAAGACCCCTGTAAGTGGCTAACATAACATAACTATTTGTCAAGAAAACTTAGGATTTTTTTGCGTGTGTTCACAATAAAAGTTGGGGCTCGATTTTTTTTAAAGTCTAGACATCTAGACCGCTTTTTTAAAATGCTTCTTTTTTAAGGTCTGTTTTCACATAAGAACAGTAATAAGGTATTTGATATTACCTAACCCAGGGCCGTACGCAGGATTAAGGATTTATTTTGGGTGGGGGGTGCGGGGGGTCGGGGGGGACTTCGAAAAAAGTTGACTTTTTTTTCGAAAAAGGGACCCTTTTTTGGTTTAAAAGTGGACCTATCCCTCTCGCCTTTTTTTTTCCCCTAACCCCCTAAAATGGTTCTTTTTTGAATTTTCCCTTTTCGGAAAATTTTTTTTTCACAAAAAGTGGACTTTTGTGGCAAAAGTTCGCTACCTTTTTGACCCCTTCTTATCCAAAAAAATAAGCAAAAAGTGGTTAACTTTTTTACCCTGTTGTGGAATATGGGGGTCGGACCGCACCCCCGCACCACCCTGCGTACGGGCCTGCTAACACTACAATTAAAGGGATTTTGAACAAATTAATGATCGTGGCTTTACTATTAGAGTAGAGTGCCTTCCTTATGGGGCTCTGTGATGCTTTTTTTTCACTTTGCATGCCTGTATGATGTGTTTGTTTGTTTGTTTGTATAAACACCAATCTTTACAACATCCATTAAGGTAGGAAATATCGGCTTACAGCTTCGTGCCCAGATCTTGTTGAATTTCTCATGAAATGTTGGGTATTAGTGAAAGAAGAACCATTTGTGCAAATTTTAATTTTTTCCAAAAAGACATTTTAGAGATGTCACGTAATGCATGTTTTCAAATTCCCAGAGACTTTGTACAGGGGCGTGATTTGGGTAGTATAGAAAATGGACCAAAATGGGGCAATTTGTGAAACTACAACATTTTATTTCAATATTTCTTCAAGTAATTGATGAGTTATTAACAACAATAAAACAAAAATTTTATGTTTTGTTTAATTGGTAAAGAAATATCAAAAATTCCAACAATCTATTTTTCTGTTGTGTAATCAAAAACAAAGAACAGGTGGTTTTCGCAACCAAACTTTTTGGTTGGAAGTATTTCGAGAAAATACTGAAATATCCACTTTCATAATTTTTCCTAGAAGAAGAACTACAACTCCTCAGTTAGATTTGCAGGATTTGGTGTTTCTATTTGAATAATAGGGTTTTTAATTTCCCAAATTATTTTTCCCTAAAAATATTTGTTCTAAAGAATAATTAAACACGTGATTAAAAAAAAGCCAACATGAGATTTTGGGGGTATTTATTTACACACATCCTAAAGTTTCAGCTTAAAGCACCTCCCATTTGGCTGGGAGGAAAAATGATTATAAAAAATTAGGGAATATAAAAAAAAAAAAATATATAAACACGGTGAAAAACAAATCACAGCAGTCTTGAACTGCAAAAATTGGGAGGGGAGAGTCAATCTGTCACATAGTGAAGTTTGGCCTAAATTGATTTAGGGGTTTTGACTTTGTGGAATTGTTCTGTAAGACATTTATCCAATGATCCTACCTTACTTACATGCAAGAGGTTAAAGCTTTATCATAGATATAAATATATATTAAAGCTAAACACCAAGGACATGCTGGAATAAAAAACTGCATGTGAAATGTGCTCGGTTAATTAAACCCTCAAAATAATTGAGCCACGAACACCTCTGTTTACAAAGATGACAATAATTATTGTTGTTATTCAGTTGAATCTGCGACTAAGCAAACCGATGGCAGGTAACACACCAGTAGGCAATTTGCCCAAGAAAATTCCATGTTTGCAGACATTCAGACATCGATCAAGGTATTAATAGCTTTCTCCATACCATATGTACCCAGATAACCTGAAAGATATTCCAAGGCAAAATAAGCAAAATTAATACAATTTGACCCTTGCTATAAAAGCGTATGTCCAATGTACTTTGTTTAGGTACATGATATATAAACTTGATCATAAAGTGCAGAATTTTTTTTCAATAGCTCGGTATACAGATTAATCCAGAATTGAGCCCACCCGAGTGAATCCCAGCTAGTGACCCCACCAGGATTCGAACCCGGGCATTTTTGATTTGGGATATTTGCGACCATAGTGCCAAGCACCCCCTACCCACTAGACCACGCTCTCCACACCAAGCGGAGGAGGGGACGCTAAAGAAGAAGAACAGGAGAAAAAGGAAAGGAGGGGAGGAAGAAGAAGGAGGGAAGGGGAAAAAGAAGGCGAAGCAATAAAAGGGGCAAAGGCAAAGAATAAAGACGAGTGGGCGACAGGGGATAAACGGGACAGAAGGAAAACAACAGAACAAAGGGACAAGGGGGCACAACGGGGCCAAGTAAAGAGAAGCGGTTGCAATTTCATTAACCGAAGTGTTTAAAAAATTGTTTGTTTTTGTGTAGACATTCCTTAGACTAAGGTGTGGAATAAAGTATTTCTTATTCTACAATCTTCAATTTTTGATGAACACCATCTATAAATGAGGACAGACTTCTGTAGTATTTTGCTTCTTTGCATATACACTAATTGTTGACTCTGCAAGTGATTATCCTTACTACAATCATATGCCTCTATTAGGACTACACTACATAAATAACAACCCTAGGCTACATACAGCATTTGGGTGTACTTGCGATTTCTGGGAGACCAAAGAAAATACTAACCCCATTTGACAATTTTACTTACCCTTATAGCTGCTATGGCAAAGATTTTTGTCATGTTCAATCTTTGTTGACATAGGTCACCCAGGTATTTTTTGTGGCGCTTGTAATTTTAGTGCGTGATGCATTGGTGTGAAATACGAAGAAAAATGCATATTCTAGAACCATTTAAACCAAAAACAAGTTTTTTTCTCATGTTTTGGGTTGACTGACAAGATGTATGGGATACTGTGTTTCGCATAACAATTGGAGATGTCGACCAGGAAGGAATTTTCTAAAATGGTTTGAGGACTGGAAATATTGTTGTTAGTTTGGTGTGGATATCATTTTATATTAATTTCGATATTTTAGATGTGAACATAACAATATAAACAAGCATCATTTTTCGTAAGACCTTGCACTGAATACAATAATACAAACGACATTTGATATTAGCCGCCTTCTCAATAACAAGGTGACAAAGCGCTTTGACAAACTAAGAGTAAGTAATACTATAGCCTAAAACATGGTTCATCTTTTACATACCTGTTGTATTACTATGAGATGAAGACTTAAACATCAAACTTTATAAAATAAAGAAAACACACGGCATAATTAAATATCCATGTGATAAGGGGCAATAACAAAAAACACATTTAAGCACACAATCAACGCCTGGGGAAATAGAGGAAATTTTCGAGCGAGCTTTTCTTAAAGTAACAATGGAATTGAGTGGCGAACAGAGATAGGCAAAGAGTTCCTTAGGCTAGGGCCGCCCGAATTGCATGAAATGAAAGCCTGTCACCCACTGACCTTTTTGTGCGAGAAACAGTGAGGAGCGTCTTGTCATCTGCAGAACGCAATCATGGCCTGACCGCAGGAATATACAAAGAGAGGTATTCGGTATGTTCAAGTTTAAGAGGGCATTGTACGGAAATGCCCTTGTAAGAGTAGAAGCATAAGATTAAAGGACAACGCGCTCACTAAGTGGTAGCCAATGGAGCCTTTAGGGAGTGGTGTGGTGTGTCCTTCTCAGATCTGAACACCAGGCTGGCTGCTCTATTCTGCAAAATCTGAAGTTTACTCCATCTCTGGCCGACATTCCATACAAAGTGAATTGGATATCAATGCGAGATAAAATCATTGAACGGACGAGGATGATGACAACTCCAAATGTGGTGATAAAGCGGACAGAAAGATAGATCCGGTAAATATGCGAAGGTGAAAGTTAACAGACTTAATGCTGACCTTTACATGTTCAGTCATTGCCCCTATGACAAAATCAAACACGACACCAGGGTTTTAATTGCGAGGAGACTGGGGGGGAAACATCCGTTGGTCCCGACCTGATGATGGTAAATCTTTGAGGCCGTTTGTGTAATAGATGACATGCGATTGGAAAAATTCGGCTTTTCATGATTGCCATGTGCGTTTGTTTTACAGCGCATCCACCCACTGATTTCATCAATACAAAGAGAGAGAGAGTCTTTTGACCGGCCCATGTTTGGCATCACCAGCAATCTTAGGATCAAATGTCAAATAGAGATGTACATCATCAGCATACATGTGGTAAGCAATATTGTGCTTTCGATGATGAGCGATACAGATGTGGACATTATGAAAAAGAGAGGCCCACCAAAGAAACCCTGAGGAAGACCGAAGGGAGATGATGCTGTTGAAATTGCGTCCCCAATGCGCACACGAAAAAAAGCGCGGTTCTGCAGGTAAGACCGAATCCACTGTAAGGCAGTAACCTTGAATTTTGAACGTATCAGTAACCTACAAAGAATTGCATGATAACCGATCCAAAGCTGCAGAAAGATCTAGCAAGCACAATAGCAACTGCCTTACGGTTGTGAATTGCATTGAGGATATCAGTCTTAACACGCAGAAGTGCCGTTCCAGTGCTTCTGGTCGTTCTTTGTAAAGCTGATGAAACTTCGATTTAAGTCATTTTGAAACAAAATGATCCTTAATCTGGGCACTCACTATTTTTTCCCTCCCCCATGAACCTCTTAGCCACGCAGCTAATATTTGAAACAGGGCGAAAGGTTGAGCACCTCTTTGGTCTAGGGGAAGGCTTTTGAGAATGGGTGTCACAGCAGCATCCCGGAGCTTAGCTGGGGAAAACACCAGTGCGGAAAGACTTGTTAATGCTCAGTGTTAATGGCTCAGCCAGAGTTTGCAACATTCTCCTAAGGTAACACCAATGGAATGGTGTCTAAGGAACATGATTTTGATGGAGTTGACTTAATCACCTTGGTTACCTCGTCAAAACAGTGACTGGTATAAAATCATGCATTTGGAACGGTCGCATCAAGTATTGTCCCATTTGGATCATTCAGCCGAGTTAGACTGGATACTATCAAGGTTCCCGTTGATTTGTATACCTTGCGCTGAAAAACTGTGGCAAATGAGCTATTAGTTCAGTAGCTGAAATACAGTTAGGGAAGTTGTTTGGTTTTGTGGTTCAGAAGTTATTCAGAGTAGGCTAAACATGGTTTTGTTGTTAGCTTTTTAATGTTCTCTGGACTAACCTCCCTTAGCATGATGAATGAGTTTACCAGTCCAAGGCTGTTTGATTGTACATTGTGATGCATCATAGATCGGGACACTATTCTAGTTTTTACCCATGTTCTCTCTAAAACGTCTACGTTCACGTCTGGGCTTTATGGAATCATCAAGATCTTATAAACCAGGTTGATAGTGGTCTAATAATGCGGGAACGCTGTTGAGGAGGGGTGGCATGGGAATCGAGTAAATAAATGAAAGACTCTCAAATTTACAAGCCCCTCATCAACTGAGCCATCAGGAAGGTCAAGACTGCCAATCATGGATTGAATGTCATGAGTAGGTAAGAAGAAAGAGTCCTTGTCAATATCTTTAATTTCTGATGGTGCACATAGTTCCTCATGAGTGGTGATTTCTGGTGTAATCGTACAATAATAAAAAGTATGATCAGAGCATAGCCAGGAAAGCGGGCCCCACCCAGCAAATAATCCATCTTCAAGACGAGATATGATCAGGTCAGAGTGTGACTCTTTATGGTTAGGGCAATGGATATGTTGATGAAAACCATTTAACAGCCACACGACTTCCAAACAAGGCGGTTCTCGAACCACAAAGTGTCGCCTGGGTTGCGCGATCACTTGGTGAGAACGTTTGGAAAATGAGGATTAGAAAGAGAACAAATTGCACTGGAGAACCAGTGTTATACAAAATTACCAAGTTTGCTGAAAGTAAATAGGGCATGGTTTGTTTTCGCCAGCGAGAGCATTTGAAAAGTGTAACAAGAAATGTAGAAAAAACATCGTCGGTCAGGTTGGGACAGCTAGTGTGTTGCCATCACGGTTGTGAAATGGGGGTCAAACCGTGACATGAAGTCACATGGGTCACAAAGGTCAAGTGGATCTAACATAGGGTCACATGGGGACCACTAAGGGGCACATCGGGGTACACAAGGTTGCGTAGGGTATCAAGGGCGCGTAGGGTCCAAAGGTCAAACTGGGGTCACCAAGGTCAAATGGGTGTCACCAACGGGTCATGGTGGTTGACTGGGGTCACGGATGGGGGTCACCAAGGTCATATGGGTCACAAAGGTCACAGGGGTCACCGAGGGTCATTAAATGGGGGCACCGAGGTCCACCATGGGGTACCGAGGTAAATGGGTCACCGAGGGGTCACATGTGGTCACCGAGGGGTCACCGAGGGTCAACCATTGGAGGGAAACCGATTGGGTAAATGGGGTCAACGAGGGTACATCATGGTGTCACAGATGGTAACATGAGGGGTTCAATACGTACGGGGGGTCACATGAGCGGTCACCGAGGTGCACATGGGGTCACCCGAGGGTCACATGGGGTCACGAGGTCACATTGGGTCACCGAGGTTAGGTTACATGGGGTCACCAAGGATACAGGGGTCACCAAGGTCAATGGGGTCACCGAGGTCACCTTGGGTCACCGCAGGTAACATGGGTCCACCGAGGTTACATGGTCACCGAGTGGCGAGTCGGGGGTTACCGAGGTCACTGGGGTTTACCGAGGGGGTGGGGGGGGGATGTCACATGGGGTCCACCAGGTCACATGGGGTCACAAGGTCACATGGGGTCCCAAGTCACATGGGGTCACAAAGGTCACCAATGTCACTCATTTCACCCCACCCCCCCCACCCTGCCCACCCCGACACCCCACCTCCTCCCGTCGTATCCCACCCGATGCTCCCTGACACACCGTATTTGTGAATGGCTAAAGGTGACGTAGGTCCACCAAGGTCGCATAGGTCCCAAGGCCCAAGGTCACAGAGGTCACCCTCCCCTCGCCGACGCACCCCACTATTCCTGACGCACCCTACCCTGACGACCACCACCACGACCCCCAGAGCACACCACCCCGAATCCCTCCCGACGCACCCACACCCCTCCCCGACGCACCCCACCCCCTCCCCGACGCACCCCACCTCGCCCCTACACACCACCCTGCCCCTCCTCAAAAACCCCACCCTTCCCCTCCAATGCTTCACACACAAGTTGGTCTAGAGTTTGTCATGTAGCAAAGGAATTGGACATCGATGTACCATTTTAGCAATACAGCAATTATGCATATTTAATGAGTCATTTGCATACCTAACCCCCGCATGTATCAGGAACTTTCAAATGGAAAGAAGATGCGCACCATAATGGGTTTTCGTGCAGTGAAGGAATTTTGCATATCTGATGTACCGTTTCAAAAATATAGCGATTACGCTGGATTTTTGCATATCCAATTAGTCATTTGCATAGTAATTCGCCCCGACAATATGCCCAAATCAATCAGGTGAGAACTCTTTAACCGCTTCCTTACACCAAGTTAAATCATTATATGCCTAACAGGAAATCCAGTAAATTGCAACACAGCAATGCGGGGGAAAGGGTTGTCATTTTTGACCGGCCAAAATAGCTAATTAATATCATTGATATGCAAATAAGGCAGCCAAAAGCTACAATAATATTTTGGCATCTCACTTAATCACCTACCAAGTGTGACGTAAATCGGGATTAGCGTTTAGCCAGCAGAGCATTTCAAAAAAGGTTAACCGAAATGTCTGAAAAATATGCAACTAAGCTAATTAAATTCATGAATATGTAATTATTGCAGCGAAAGCTTACACATACTATGCGGCACCTCACTCTATCAACATACAAGTTGCAAAAAATCTGGGATAGCGGTTAGCATGACCCAGAGCATTTTAAAAAGGTGAACCGAGTCATACGGAGGACACACGGACATACGGACATACGGACAAACAGAATTGGACTAGTATGTGCCTCCCATGAAAATTCGTTCAGGGACACAAAAATGAATCGACTCCGGTTTTTCGGGGAGGTCGACATGCACGTTAAAATCCCCCCATCAGTAATCGTTTAGCGGAACAAGAGCCGTCTCCCTTTCATTAAATTGTCATTTATAGTGTTAATTGTGACACAATCAAAGCCAATCAGGCCAAAGTGGGAATTGTGGAAATGAGTATTAGCAAAAAAAAATAGCTCGGCGGTCCCCTGACCGTGATGTCATCTGCTGTTGCGGTATTGTAATGGGGCCAAAGGTCACTGAAGGTCATGAAGGCCCAGGGTCACCAACATGTCACCCCCACCCACCACCGCCCCCCTCCTTCCACCCAAGTTCCATCATCGGTAGCCCTTCCGGAACTCACAACTGCATGCAATATATTAAGGGTTAACATTTTTGACCACAGATATCACCCACACCGACAACACACCGCAACAAACCACACACAGACAACAAACCACAGAACATACGCAGGAGCAATCCCTATGTGCCTTCTGCATTCTTGCAGATGACACAAAAAGGGGCGCAAAAACAGCCTTCACTGACACGCGTGTCGTCTGCTGTCACGGTTTGTAATGCAGACAAATTAAGGGTCCATGAGGTCACCACCATGAAGGACACTACCCAAGGACCATTGTATCCAAGTGTCATGAAAATTGATTGATCATATGTGGATACACCAAGCAACTATGTTTAGGGTTAACATTTGGGTTAAAACATTTTGACCAGACACCCACATACCAAAGCAATCCTACATGCCCTCTTGCTGATGACACAAAATAAAATAAAACAGGTAAGAAATTGACCGTGCAAAAATTTCATAACTTGAAAAAATTATGTTAGGGATGAGAGCTTTGAGCAAATATGATTGATGGGCAAGTTAATCATGTTTGTGAAAACTGCAACTTTTGTATGATGTATTGGTTGTGTGAAAAAAAAATGAACAAATACAGATGTTGTTTAGGGTTCCGTAAAATGTACATAGTTGTAGAGTTGTAGAGAAAATGTTTAAGTGTGAAAAATGTGGGACTGACCGAATTAAATTAAGGATGAGCTGGAACCATACACTTCCACTACGACGAACAGAATAAGTCCTGTGGGCCAAAAAACTTACGAGCAATGGATGGATCTAAATGCACACAGGACTACTCATGTATAAACACTTATCTCATCTCATCATCATTTTATCCGCTGTGACTGGCCTCCTTTCAGTGCACAAGTTCAAAAAACAAATATACCACCTAAAAGGATCTCTTTTGTCTCTAATACCTTGTTTATTGAGATTCAAAATGGCCTGTAATATTTTGTGTAACAAGCAATGCTGAACATAGTAGACCAAAATTTATAGGAAGCGCTATTCTCCCTAAGCATAAGCCAAAAGCCAGTACACTGAGCTCCTTATTATCCTTTCAGCAGACAAATAAGTAGTCTAAATGAATGTTGCAGACGGAAAACAGTGGTAGCGCAGACTACAAAAGTTACATGCATAGCACACACTAATGCACATACAGTACATTAAAAGGACTCTAAAAAATTTAAAATCAATTTCTCAATGAGGGTGGAAGAATCTTTAAATAATATGCAATTAAATCTGTTATCCAAAAATTTTATCTGGATTACTTTTCCAATTTCGGCAAATTTAATATTTTGAGAAAAGGTCAAAAATGTGATGTATTTGGATGGTTTGAAATAGGCTCATCGATACAAGTGAAGATGGTTTCAAAGATAGTTAGATGGCTAATAAAATTACTGCACAAATATAACGATTAAAATCGTTAAAGATTAAAAAATTGAGTTACATAATAATGTAGTCTGTTGTGGACTTGCAATCTTATCAGTTACTCTAGCACAGCCTACCTTAATCAGAGCCCCATAGAAAAAAAGACATAATTTTGGCCCATGAACTCAAAGCACTGCTCAATTTTAAGTCATTTCAGTTGGTCCCAATAAAGGATTAAAAACCACACTTAGTAAATCTTGATTTTTTTTAAATTAAAAAAATACAGCGTACAACGAACGCTACTTGTGTCATCTGTCATTGCAGTTTGTGAATGGGTCACCTGGTCATCAGAGGTCAATCTTTGTACATTCATGAGTCTTGGGCCAGTGGTTCTTATGGCCGAGTATGAGGTAATTGAGCAATATAGGTAAGAAAGTATGAGTCCAATCAGAGGCGGTGCCAGGGGGTGGAAGGGGTGGACCACCTCCCTGGAAGTTTCAAAATTCAGGAAAAACAGATTTTAAATTACATAAATTTAAGGGTTTTTTTACCCTATACTAATTATTTTTTTATTATTAAAACTTCTTGCCTGGGTAACAAACTCAGTGTAAACACTGCTTTCCAGTTGGCCCCAGGGGGCAAACGTAATACATCAAAAAGTACAATACAGAATTTAACCAAAAAAGTCATTACAAATTACACATGGTTTTTAAAAAGAATACTTAAAAAAACGTTGAAAGTAAGAATTAGAAAACAGCTAGGCAGAAATATAAAAAAATATAACCAACATCTCAAAGTTAATAGTAATGTTCCCCCCCCCCCATGATGTAACCGGCGCAGCTCCTGAGTGCAGGGTTACCATTTTTTACACACACATTTTAGAAAATGCAAGTTCAAAGGTCATGTAGGGGGTCATTAGGGGTCAATTTGTGTATGCCCTATATAGAGCTTGGCAAGCTTAGGCCAGTGGTTCTACGGAATGAGTTTGGTAGTAATTGGCCCAAGCCTGTGGCAGAAAAGGCAGAAGAAGAGTGGCCACACACACCACACAAACACACCACAAAAGCAATTACCATTTAAAATGTAATCCTATGTTCCCGTTCTGCTTGGAGCAGACGACACAATAGTCAGCAGTTTTGGGAAGAAAAAATAGTACTACTTCTTGATATGCTAAATCGGGAATGTAATTTACACATCAAATGTAATATTTAGAAAGACATCATTACGAAAACATTTAAGCGTGCTGCTTATTCAAGCTACGGTTTACATCAATGCAGTAGACACATCTAGAGGGAAGCTGTGCATAACGGAAGACGGGCAAGAAAGTGTAATTACCATGAGAAATGAACATGGGACTTGTTTGGGAAAGGTCTCAAGGGCGATATCTATAGTTATGAAAATGTTGCTATAAAGAGGGACCGGGACAGGGGTATAGATGTCATTTTATTTGATACAGTTTTATTTTTTACATTCAACAATTTGCAGAAATTAAATGCAACCAGAAAAATAAGGGTTTATTGGACTGCAACGAGAGTACTATAAGATATACAAATATTTGGAATAAATATGCAAATTTGCTCACAATTATGATAGTCTAGGCCATAAAAATAAATTGTTAAGGTCTGTAAAGTTAGCAAGAGCTACAATCCACAAAATAGAGTGGAAGCACGGACCTCGGCCAAAATATCATCATTCATTCCCCACTACAGAAAAGGAGTAACACCTTAGTAGTTAATATGGACCTTCTTATCAAGGTCACAGGTTCAAAATAAATAAGTCCCCCCGGACAAAGGTGCACTTTTCATGTCACAAAAGGTTACGGCTCCTTAACCTGTTACAAAAATGTGAAATGTTCACGCAATGTTCACATCTAAGTGCAAAAAACAATCACACAATTGTTTAATCTTCCCTTGAAATGACGTCATTTATTAAATTTGATGACGAATTAAAAATGGTACTTTCGTAATAGGATTAACAATCGAGAAAAGCCGGGCGGAGAAGTACCAACATGCCTGTACAACACAGGAAATACTAAGACACTTGATTTTGGTACCGATGGATATAGCTATGGTCATTTATGTCCATTGGTACCAAAATGAGTCACCAACATGCCTAGAAGTACGTCAGACTGAAGTTATAAAGTTCACAAGTCAGCACAACTGTCAATTTCCGTAGTACGTGTTAGAATAGGGGAAAATGCGATTTTCACCAAAAATGTTGAATATCCGATTTCCACAAGGTTTTTGCTCTCTTTGATGGGGTATGTGACTCGATTTATAATCAGAGTTTTAGTGCTACCTTTTTGAGTCGCGAAATCTATGGAGAAATACTCAATTGTTCACCCTAATCAGCTTATTTATTTACTTCCTCACTTTGACGTCATAGTGACGTCATAATGGGAATGTTGTACTTAAATTGATTTACCAATGGAAGAAGAGGAGAAACTCTAAGTATCCTGGTGATACAAATTTATGGGAATCGGAGTCATAATAGGGGAAAAGATCTTTAAAAAATATCTTTAAAACTTGTTTCCTCGACTTTTAAAGCCCTATGCAAAAAGTGCAATTTTTTATGTGTCATCAAAATGGAAATAAATGAAGTTCATGCAGGAGAAGGTCAACTGGTGTGAAACTTTTTTGCCCATAAGTTGAACATTTGTTGAATTTTTACATTTTTGTAAACAGGAGTTAGGAGCCTATCTTGTCTAGAAAAATGCACATTGTCAGGGGGGACTTACTTTTTTTGAACTGTATAGTTAGTACTCTCAAAAAACTGTGGCTGTCACTTTTCCAACAGAGCCAATTTAAGGTTACACAGGGGTCACCTTTTAAAATTGTTCCCATCATGTTGACATGTATTTGCCATACTGTCTGTTCTAGTCATAAGGATTCAAAAAAAATTATAGTTGTGACCATCTTTGATTTGAAGTTAGAGGGTTTAAAAGGGCTAATGTTGTAAAAAGATCAAATTCAGTTGTACAGGGTCATAATCCGAAGTTGATCCAATTTTGGTAAATAAAAAATGAAACAAATGTTCATCTAGCTTAATTGTGTCAAAAAATAAGGAATAGTTGTGCATCTTAATGAATAGTTATCATGTTACATGGCAAAATAGGTAATAGGGCAAAATAGTCCAATTGGCATTGACCTTATTTGAACCTTATTTTTGTTAACAGTAAACATTTTAACTAAACACAAAACTTACTTTTGGAGTCCTCTTTCCTCAGGCCATAATTTGCAAGTATTTAACATATAATCAGAGCAATATGATTAATTACAAAGTGTTGAGTATCTACCCCCCCCCCTCCTAGTTTCCTTGGAGTTTGGAGAATAATCACTCACAGCAAAACTCCAGAAGAAAGCGTGGGGTGTTCCAAGTACTTTTGGCCAGGAAAAATAACTAAATTTACAAAAAGAAAAAAATAAAAGTGTTATTTTTAAAGCAAGAAGAGGGAAATAATGATTCTCGGGTAATCTTTGAGGAAGGGGAAGATTGCCATCTTGAAAAAATGGTTTCCTTTCCTTCTTGATATTAGAAAATGTTTGGAAAATGTATAGATTGAGAGCACTATCTAGAGCCGCCAGTGTTGTACAAATTGCTCAAGGGTCATAGGCCCAATCGCACTAGCTTGACACCCCCGTACCCCAGATTTTACTCTTAATTGTCAAACTAGTGGTGTGTATGGAGAAAGCTACTTTAAGGTCATTTACCCTGTCAAATCTTACAGAAAAGATGTAGTTAAATGTTATTAGCCCCAATGTGGTCAACGATAATCCAATACTAATATTACACATTATTCCAATGGGTTACAAATCATATTTTAGCTCTATATAATGGATTGAATATTGCCAGTGAACTTTGTGAAGGTGGGTATTGGGGGTCAAAATAATTATTCAAGGGGAAACTTTCATTTCAAGAAAATAGGCTACACCTACATATTCACTGATCTTTTGCTTGGTTCCCTTGAAAAAACAATGTTAGTAAATATTTAAACATAAGGCATATTTTTATTATAGATTAGAGCTGTTATATGGGAAATGTGTGATTCAATGATCTAGGGTGCATAAATATTGGTGGTACCCTTCCCCCTTTCAATTCTTATTTAAAAGAGCAGAAACCAAGTTACTGTAACCTGAACGTTAATTTCACAGTTTTTCCCTGCCCACAAACATCTGCTTGGTTCAGCATGTGCAAAACCCCCGTGTTGCGCCCCTAAACACATGTAATGTTACTGCTGCTGTATTCCAACTGACTAGACAATTGTATGTTCACACAATCAGTGGCTAGGATATGCATCAGACGGGTAACTGGCCCAAATGGCAGGATCATGTGTGGAGCGGTGATCTTGCGGAAATCACAAATTCTGCTTTCGATGTTCTTGCAGAAGCTCATCCATGGCCTGTTGGTCCGCATAGGTCAAAGCAATGACCTCATATTAACTATCCACATCTGCTAATGGTGGTGAGAAGAGCAAAAAAGACATAGATTAATATTAGTACGGTAAAATGGTGCACCGGTAGCAGGTATGATTACCAGCGGAGAGACATCCTGTGCCAGTATGCACTAGCTTACACGCATGAATTAGAAAATAGTCATTAGGCATACACACCGCTGGGTGTTTCTACCTTATGTTATTCAGTTAGGATATCCCTATTTTGATACTGTGATGATGACATAGTAGGATAAAGTGTAATTAACTTATATTGGCCTAAGGCAGGCGCTTATAAAGCGCATTGATACACCGGTTCTCTATTGAAGTAATCTAATCTGGAAAAAATTATAAAATGAGGCTCCTGTGACATTGCACCAAGTTTCTGAGAGTATTATGCATTTTCCTGTATGGGGCGATTACATCTACAGCTTGTTAAAAATACGGTCAAATAAGCATGTGTGACGTCAATACATCAATCTGATCTATCAATGTTGATCCATATTATATTTAAGGATAAAGGAAAAAGGATAGAAGTATGGATTGATTCCTACCTTCATTCTATAGTATAGAAACTGATCACATAATTACCCAAATAAAATGGTTGTATACTTCAGAAGTGATATTAATAATTAAGATCCAGTTGCAGAGAGAGCGGGAAACTACAACTGTAGTGTAATTTCTTGGATGTATCCAAAACATACCTTGCAATCCTGCTGATTTAAAACAATGACCTCAAAGAAGCTAACGGCAGTTATTAACTTCTAAATATAAACCAAACTTTCATTAAATGTATGGTTGAAATGAAGTCTTGTTCTCCATATAGCTAGGACTCGATCAGATATTATGCACTTTAAATTAGGAGAGGATAACTCAACTGTTTTAGACAATAGGAACCCTAGGAACAACTTGGGTTGTGGCCAAAAGTGATCTTCCGGTAGTGTTTAAAAGGCCTGATTTTCCAAATTCAAAATGGCCGCCCAAATCATTGAAATAGCCTACTAGGGTTCTTAAGGTCGATTAGAACAAACAAAATAAAGGTGTTTTGGGTCACAAAAATGGTATGTGAGACAAAACAGTAACACATAGATTCATTGAAAAATGGTTATTTTAATATGTTAAACATGTTCACTAAATCCAATATGGCCGGCCATAGGCTGCCAAAACATTTGAAATCTTCCCAAATTGCAATTATGTTGACTAGTTTGCGTAAATGAGAATCCAGCAGTCCTGTGGTGTCAATTAATTAATTAATACATCTCAATGAACCACATAAAGTTATATCGGACATTTAATATTATGTAATAATGCTTCAAATTCAAAATGGTGCTTGATTAAGGCTGTGAAAAAGTACAAAACACTATAGAATTGCCAGTCACCACTTCATCTAGAAATTCCGTACAACTAACTTACATAATGTCATATATCAATTATAAAAGTTGGGGTTATCCCACAATGGAACAACTTGGGATATGTGCCGAATTGATATCCGGACGAACAAATTCCTGATTTTGCCAAATTAAAAAAATGGCGGCAAAAATCAATTAAACAGCCTATAAAAATTTTAGGTCCATATGAATAAAAACAATGTTTGTTTTTAAAATACAATGAATGTTCAGATAAAAGCAACACACAGCTCATTTAAAAATGGTAGTTCAAAAATGGTAACATTTTCAAATCCAAATGGGCCAAAAGGCTGCCAAAACATTGAAATCTACAAAATGGGCAATGTATTTGCGTTGGATTCACCATTATAAAATTCCTTGTGTAAAACAATAGAAATGGCCTAGACTACATAACTTCTATCAGTACATTTATAAGAGTTATAATAATGTTCAAATTCAAATGGTTGTCCAATATGGATACTGAAAGGTGAAACAAGACATAGAAAATTGGCATTACAACGATATCATCCATACCGTAAATAATATATAGTTATAACCGTTGAGTATTCCTTTCATGTGCATACAGTACGTGTCTTAGCCATGCCCTCTCTAAGAACATAAAGCCTCAACCAATAATATTTCAAATTGTTCGGGAATATGATCCCAAGTGAACAAAAAAGTGTGCCCACCAAAATTCTATCGTGGGTGTTAGAGACCGATTTTGTCCAAATTCAGTGTTTCCTGACATAAACTAGTCCAGGTTATCAGGCAGTGGTCATTTATACCGGTCCAGGATCCTAGGCAGTGGTCATAAACGGTACAGAGTCAGGTATTCATATAGTGTTATTTGAGTGTTTTTACAACATTTGCCTGCTTGTATTTGACAGTACTTGCCACACTTGATCATATAGCAATTCTGCAAGGACACACATTCTTGCGAGCACATTGCTACATGTTTAGGGAGCGGCAGGGCCTTGGTTTTTTGAGATCAGGACCAGCAATTGAAATTGCCTCTCTTCAAACATATATAGCAACTAGGGAATTCATAATTAAGAATGCGTCTCTAAATGGGGCTTGGACTCAGTTAATGGTGGTTGTAGGCGAGCAGGATATAGTTTTCCCCCATAATTTATCGAGGTACAAGCTGTTCTCTCTAAGTAACCTGAGGTCTATTGCTTATAAATGCAGAACCAAGCAGATCAACAAATGTTGCAGGTTGGGATAGTTTGAAGCGCTTGACCAAGAGTGTATACGCCATCTGTACAGTGCTTTAGTGTGTGTGGACTGTCAAAATTCTTGAACAGAGAAGATTTTTAGTTAGTTGCGGACAGCGGTCAGGGCTGCAAGTTTAGTGACTATCATTGTAGTTGGGTCACACCCACGCAGAACATGGAGTGCGTGGAGACACTTTGTAAGCTCGTCTCCTAGCCGATGCAGATACGTGTCGTGATAATATTGATCTTTTCACTCCTGAGGTGCCAGAAAAACAGAGCTTTTTGAGGCCAAGATCTCTCCAGTTAGTACTACTAGTAACAAACACACCAAAGACCATCCGAGTCCCCTGATGTAAGCGGTGCTGATGTAGGTTCTGAACGTTGACTTAAAATGTCTTGAATATGGGAATAATTATCACCCTGTCATCAGCTTTCTCCACCATTCAGTTAGCGAAGGGGAATGGAAAAGTAACCTGTGACTGTTGAATATTCCAAGGTATGGAATTTTTCTGCCTCGGTATTGTAGTGAGCCGCTTAATCAAAGTTCTCATGATTATTGAGTATAGATGACATGGAAAACTGTTGAGGAGCAATCCCGCACAAGATAACCAATTCTGCATTCTTCTTCGTGCAACGATGATGCCCGTTACTTGAGAGTGTACCCACTATTGATAAATGCGGACCAGAAACCTCCACACAAACCCACATAGACATTCCATGACATTTTCTTGACATCTATGGTCAACAAAGCTGAAGCACAAATGGTTGTCACGTGAGATCCAGTTGTTTTGATACTACAGGGGATAGCATCAAGAATGAGAAGAGGAAGAACAAGAAACAAAACAAACTGTTTTTTCTTGATGTGAAATATCACCAAACAAAATGTCCCAGTGCAATTAGAGCAACTGTTGTATCATTCACATTCAGCAAACTGCTTCACGATTCTATGTTGAGTAGCTCACCAACCAATAACCAAAGCAAAAACCTCTATACTTGGGTATATCAATCCACAGGTAGGATTGTGTTCAGTTGGTGTGCTCGACACTCGGCTTTCTGCTTAGAACGAGGAAACTAATGACGTTCACATGTGCCGACATTTTAGGTCATTTCAAGACTACATCCATAATGCTATCATCAGGTGACCGGATATGTCTTTGGGTGTCTCCTTATACCATAACACAGTAGTTTGAAAAAAAAAAACAAAAAAACAAAATGGCCTCAAAGAGCTCTGGCTTGTAGCAACTCAGGAGTGAAAAGATCGGTATGACCACTTTACCATATCTGCATGGCGCGGGGAGAAACAAGACTTAAACGTATCTCCCACACTCCATGCACTGGGGGGGTGCGACACAGCCCGGAGGCCACAAACCAGAAAGATATCGACTACAAACTGCAGCCTAAACGCTAACATGCAACAAGAAAATTCTTCTGATCAAAAATTTTGACACAGTGTTCCAGGTGGTAACAGAAAGTACAATTACATGCGGAAAACATAGTGGTCAAGTGCCCAAAACCATCAACAGACCTGGAAGATGTTGATGACATGAGTTTTGACGGCATTTTATAGCAATGACCTCAAGGTGAACTTGAGAGAATCAGCTTGACATCAACATATATAGGAAAACATTACTACAACAACACATGTGGTTCCAAGACCAACAATTAAGAAACGCATCCATAATTATTAATTTCTAGTCTTGTGGTTTGAAAGCAGGAGCAATTTTATAGTCCCTGAATTGTGAGCTCAAAACCCGAGGCCTGCAAGATCCCGGAACACGTGGCAAATATTCTGCAAGAATGTGTGTGTCCTTGATGCAGGTTGGCTATGATCAAGTGTGATACGTACTACAAATGTAGGACAGGTGATTGTTGTAAAAACCCTATTATTGAAAGAGCACTGACTGAGTATACCTGGACTTGGTTAGATTATGAGCACTGCCTGATATACATACATCTGCTATATTACATGGACACAGTCTGATACACCCTAAGTTAAGTTATACTGAATTACATGAACACTGAATTTGGCAAACAATAGTGCTTTTTGCCCGTGAATAGAATTTGTGGTACACAGTTAGTTTGATTCCTGGATTCATATAGCCTGAAAGGAGATATTAATATTAATTAGAAGGGGCCTGGCAAGACACGAGTTACGCAAATAAATAGGATAAACCCTCGTCTTACCAAGGGGGGTGTGGTGTCCCTAGTGAACTTCGTCCGGTGCGCTAAAATGTAAAAACTTGCGTACAAAATCTTCCAGGTAATCGTTCTCTCATCCTTTCCGGGCATTTTGCGAACAAATGTGAAGGGCCGCACCTCCCGGGGGGTTAGGGTATCGGGTCAAAGTCGAAGGGTAAGGGGCGGGGGGGGTTTGCCCATCATAGGATATGGTATGTGGGATTTTTGAAAATATTATGCACAGCTGCTCTAAAACTCTATGTTTATGTAAAACTAGCCAATTGCCATCATTAAGAACTGAAAACCGCATGAAATGCGATACTTCTACGTTTTTAGAAGCAAGTGATTTTCACCTATTTTCTGTGGAAAAGCAATTTTGCCACTGCGGGACTTGATGATTCATTGTGACACCATACTAGGGATGTGGTACTTAGTGCAAGGAAAGAGGGGGACCATACCTATCCATTTGGTATCAAAATATAAGCATTGGGTGCTTTATAACAAATTCTCGGGGGGGGGGTTAAACCACCCCCACATTGTTAAAGACCGTATTACAATAAAAGGCTTGGTATGTTTTACACAAGGGATCACCCCACTGTTAGGAATGATATATTGCATTAGGTAGTTAGTTGTATGGCAATTTCTGGATTGATAGAGGGTACTACAACTATTAGAATATATATGGCATTATTTAGTTAGTTGTACGTCAATTTCGAGATAATAACGGTACTAGATATTGGCAAATTTCTATGGTGTTTCAACTTTCAGTAGCCGTAAGCGAGCGCCATTTTGAATGTCAAGCATTTTACCAATATTAACTGGCCAGATATAATTTTATTGGTCATTATGATATTATTAATTAAATGATTGATAAATGGACATGTGAATTTGATTTTACTGGCAAATAAGAGTAATTATTGCCAATTTTGTAGATTTGAATGGTTTTGGCGGCCATTTGGCCGCAATCTTGGATTTGAAACATGGTTAACAATATTAAAATACCATTTATGATATGTGGTGTGGCTTTATCTTAACATGCCATTTTATTATCCAAAACGGCGTTTATTTGTTTGTTTTTAAGCGACCTTAAGAATCCAAATAGGCTGTTTAATTGATTTGGCGGGCCATTTTGAATTGGTGAAAATTCGCCTTTCGACCAGGATATAAAATTTTGGCACACATCAACCAAGTTGTTCCTTGGGTTCATATTAGTCTAAAACAGTTGAGCTATCCTCTTCTAAATTAAGTGCATACATATCTTAGCTAGCTCCTCTTACTCATATGAGGGGGCTTTGAAAACCACTTTCTGGTTTTTTTGGTGTCAAATTTAAATCTGGCAATCAAAAACCGTGACAGCTCCTTTACACATTAAAGTTTGAGTTTTAAAAAAGTTGTAAAAAAAACCCTGACTTTGGGAAGATTTTTAACAAATAATTACCCCCTATTTGGTACTAGTTTTGGCCCCTCTTGGGAGAGCTGAAATTCTCACAATATTTAAACGAGCGCTCAAGGATGCTGTGGGGCTTACTCCGAGGTGGGGTGTTGAGTTTGTGCAATGAAGTTAAACCACTTAAAGGACAAGTCACAGGAATGGGCATGGCTAAGTGATAATGTCCCATATCCTAACGTCCCCTTACTTATTCCATGTCAACACTTAAGATGTGCACCGCAGCATGCTGGATTTTTTTTTCTTTTTTGGGTGTGATGAATAATATTGAATGATAAAAATGAAAATCTGAAATTTTGAGCTTATACCGCCTTTCGTTTCCTGGAGGAGCATTCAGAAATTAGGAGGGTCACCATCAAACATGCTGTGTGTGCAAAAGACAATTTTGATAGGGCCATAAACTTGTAATGGAACCGCTTCCCAACTCTGAAATCACTATCTGGGGATTTTTATTGGTGTAAGAATTCAAATCCTGGCATCAAAATGGTGATATCCTCCTTCTTTTAAAGTTATTTGGTGTAGAAATAAAGATCTTTTCATGTGGGAACAAGTTTGGTGGGGGTCAAACTCTGGAACAATATTTTTCTTGTTAACCAGAGGCACACCTTGCAGGACTTTCTACAAGTACAATAATAAGTACATTAGGTTTAGTAATAAGCGAGTCTATCCGCCTATTGAAAAATCGTAATTTTGCATTTGACATGATTTGGCCCCCCCTGAAATCAATGTTGACTAGACACCACCTCTCTACTTCAGATATGTGGAAGATACATCATCAAAGAACAATTCTTGAAAGAATCAGCTTGGTGTCTCGATGTCTTTTCATTGTTTTCTGCACTTTGCTGATATCCCCATAGAATGTAATATGGTGCTATTACGCTGTGCATGTACAATGACCTCTGGGTCAACTATACCTTGTGTGGGTAACTTGAGTGTGGTATTTTTGGTTGTGAAAAATACAGACAGCTATTTCTTTCATTGAAAGTTTGTTGAACTGATATATTTTTCAACAATATCTGAAGGTCAGAGGGCGGTGTCAAATTTCAACATTGGTTTTCAGGGGGTAAAGTGTGTCAAAAAAGTACAATATTAAAACAATTTTAAGGGGCTGTACCTCACTATTACTTTTTTCTAATGTGTTCATAATTGTAGTGTTTAATTGTTAAAGTTCTACTATGTACATCTGATTGACCAAAAGATTTGACATAAAAATGTTCTTACTTTGGGAGTTATTACCCCCCAGATTTAACCCCAAATGACCAAGCGCATATTTAGGCCTCATAACTCTAAAAGGAAACAACGCTGGCTTCCTGATGCCAGATTTGAATTCTCCACCAAAATTACCCAGATAGTGATTTTCAAAAGTTTTGGAGGGCTTCCATTACTATCTGTGACTCCTCTCACATAGACTTTCACATGGGCGGCAATTTTGGTGTTGACCCCCCTAAATTTCCATTCGCTCTAAGCGTAAAACGAAATGGACTATGACTCTCAAAATTCAAGAATTTTCATATTTCATCAATGTCTACACACACTTAAGCGAAAAAAAAAATCACGCCGTTGGCCCCCCCCCCCTGCGGTGCACATCTCGAATACTTATAAAATTTGTGTCTTACAGTATCTCCTTCAACTTTTGGTCTTTGGTTTTTTGTTTTCAATTTTGGTTTTCTGGCTTTCTTATAAACCTGTACCGGGGGGGGGGGGGGATTCCAGGCCCAAAAAATGGGGTCTCCCGAGAATCTAGGAGGGGGTGATTCCAGGCCCAAAAATGGGGTCTCCGAAACTAGTTGTTTCAGAAAATTTCAGAAACTAATCTGTGATCTCCCTCAATTTCCAGCTACTTTTTGAGGAGTTTTGAAGAAAATTTGGTAGAATATGCTTTGGACAATAAAATTGGGGTCTCGGGAAATGAATGGTCTTAAAATGGGGGTCACTGGACTAAATAATACAGCACGTAAACTTGCGCGATTCCCCCTGGCAAGATGGCAGTATACACAAGGTGGTTAGTTGGCACACTGTCAGTTGCCGGGCATCAAAATTCAATAAATTGTTTTCATAGGCATAATATCTGAAATGAAAGCCTAACCAAAGGGGAAATGACCCGCAGATGACCCTGGACCTTGGATCTGTACCTTTGACCTCAACACATATGAGGAACCCTGTATTTGCACTTCGAAACCAGTTAGTAGGGGTTGAAATCGGACTCAACTTTTGAAAGATGACCAGAAAAAAAAAACTAACGCACACTGGAAATGACCTCATTGACCTTTGACCTTGTCCAGACCTTTGGATCTCATCCACATATGAAGGAACCCCTATTGTCCCTTCACTCCAAGTCTGGTTTAAATCGACTAACTTTCGAAGGAGATGCAAAAAACGAAAACCTAACCAAAAACGGGAACGAAAATGACCTCAGAATGACCTTTGGACCTTGGTCCATGACCTTTGACATCCTCCACAATATGAAGGCACCCTAAATTGCACCTTCACTCCAGTTGATGATATTGGATGATTGATACGATCAAGAATTTAATCGGTCAAGCTAATGGGAGTTTTGAAAATATTGTGCTAAGTGCGGAGCAACGAGCGCAATATTTTCAAAACTCCAGACGAGACCGATAAATTCTTGTATCGTGCGATAAAATCAAAAAATCCAATATTATGCATTATTTATGTTTTTACACAAAAAGTCAAAGAATGTTTTCATAACCTATATAATAAAGTTTAAAAATTATATTGAAAAGTAATAAACACCACATGGTACTATCAATATTTTTTGAAAAGGGAACACCAGGAAGTATCATATAATTGAACCAGTTTGACCACTAGGAAAACCCAGGAAATGGAGCCAGTATACACAGGAACCACCAAAGAAATGGAACCCGAAGACACCATAACCACCACCCCAATTTCCAACAGTAACACAAAACCCAAAATAATGACAACCTCCCAAAGAATGGAACATAATCATAATAATAATATCTTTATTTCAACACGGTAAAACATGTCAACAAAATACATTGATCTGCCACATGTCCGTGTGGGAACATTACAATCAGCCAATAAGAATATTACAATATAACCTTCACAAGTTGAAACTAAATCTACATACAACAGGGGGGGAACCTATAGAAATCAAAATTAATGTGCAAACATTAAGGTACAACGACATTTCCCCCAGTGTTAATATATATATATATATATTATATATATATATCTATATATAATATATATATATATATATTATATATATATATATATATAATATCAATAACCTAATCGCACCTTTGGGAGGCACTGATCTTTGTTATGTACTAATGAATACGTTTAGGGAGACATTTACTGTTTCCCCAACGTTTCCTTTAGAATTGAGGTTTATTTCGTAAAAAGATATGAATATTAATTATATGCAAATGAAGGGTAATCCCACTAGAACAAAGGATATGCATCTTAATTAATTTAATAAATAACTAAAGAGCTCATTATAAGCTAATGAATTATTCCACTGTCCTCCCTAATCTACCATGTTGTAGATTTTATACTTATATATATACACAGAGATAATTTTCATATTTTAATAAATAAATAAAAACGCCAATTTAAAACATACAAAATAGATCTAATTCCCTGTATTGCACAATCATAATTCATTATTGAACACATACTCACACCGGATACCACGACATGAAAAGATGGGCGAGAGAAATTCGTTCTTCCTCTCCTTTTCTCCTCCGCCTCCCTCCCAGCTCTCTCTCTCTCTTCCTCTCCTCACTCCCTCTCTCTCTCAGTCTCTGTCTGTCCTGTCTCTCTCTCTCTGCCTGTCTCTTCTCCTCTCTGCCATGTCTCTCTCTCTCTGTTCCTCCTCTCTCTGTCCCTCTCTCTCTCTGTCAGTCTCTCTCCTCTCTCTATCGCTCAGATTCTCTTTCTCTGGCTCTCACGTGACTCATTATTTAAAATATTAAAATGACATTGACTATTACAATTGTTATAAAATAGCTAGAATAATTAAATAAAAGACGATACATGATTATTATTACAAGCCGTCATTTTCCTCATGTACAAATTAAGAACACCGTTGTTTAAAGATTTCAAATTGCACACCTTTTTTACATTTCAATTAACAAAATTCCATAATTTTAGCACCCTATACCAAAAACTAGCCCATGTATGTCAGTATTTTGGTTTTACACATTTTAAGGTCATTCTATTTCTTTTTGTTGTAATGATATCCTTTGTTCATGAATCTATTACAGATATAACTGGGTGCTTGTTTTTCATATTGTGTACATAGTAACCGCCTCATTAACGTACAATTTATCTTCCAGATTTTTCCAATTTAATTCATCGCAGAGCTTGTGTACATGAGCTGTATCTACTAGTCCCCGTGATAATCGTACTGCTCGGCTTTGAAGAAAATTGAAAGCTTATCATGAGGGTTTATTGCATCTACCCCAAACAACGTTACAGTATTCAAAATGTGGAGCGATGATACTTTAGTACAACATGGTTGATGAATGTTTGTGTATAAAAGCGATGCTTTTTCTAAGGAAATATAAGCCAGTTAAAACTTTCTTTCTCACTTGATCAACTTGAATGTTCCCACGTCAAATTCTGATCCACTTCAATACCAAGATGTTTTTACAGTGATCACCCTTTGGCAGCCGAAAACCGTTGAATATTAATTCAATCACTATCATTGGATAGGTTAGCAAGTCGATTAGGTGTTCCACTACCATGAACTTGTGTTTTCCTCAACATTTGTATGATAGTGTTGATCTTATAGCCACCATTTACGTATCTTATCCAGATCTTGATTTATTTTGTTTTCACTTCCTTCTTTTGAGCATAGTAGATTAGTGTCGTCAGCATACTACTAACTTGAAAACATTATTTCAAATTTAGTGAAGTTCATTAATGTATAAAATAACAACATTGGCCCTAATATCGAGCCTTGTGGAATCCCACATACACACTTTTGCTGTTTTGATCTTGAACCATTAACACTCGTTGCATGATACCTATATTACGATAACTTTGCAACCATTTCACAACTCAGTATTGAGACCATAGCTCTGAAGCTTTTCACCTCAGAAGATGATGATTAACAGTATCGAAAGCTCTTTCTAGATGTAAATAACCTAGGGTCCGATAGCATTCACCTTATAATTGACTTTAGCCAATCTTCAGTAACATTAAGTAGTGCTGATGACGTAGAAAACCCTCAATCCCTCGCAAAAATTCTTGGAACATTTAAGCGCATTCATGTGTAAATAAATGCCCCCACTCCCCAGTACAATGTTGTTCAGAGGCCAACGTTTGATCGTGTTGTGAAGGGGGCTCTCCATTGTTGATGGGGGAGGGGGGAAGGGTAAAACAATTTTGCTCCGCTCCTGCTTTCCCTTGGGGAGTTTGGAGAATGATTTTATTCACGCACAGCAAAGTATCACGCTTGATTGCATTAAGAAAGAGTGGGGTGTTCCAAGTTCTTTTGCGAGGATTGTCTGAGTATTTGCAAAAATTTTCGCTATTTCACGGTTTGCTCTGTAATTTAAACAATACAGCAAAAGATATAAACACCAAATTTTCAGATAATTTGTTCTGACGTTTTCCAATTGTGACAAACTTTTATTGAAAATAATCGTAATACTGTAATGCTCCATGAATTTAAAATATAATAGCATAGAAATATTGTGCATAGGAGAAATGCTAGGGTTCACACATAATATGAGACGAACGTTGTTCTTTGATTCAAACACAACACGAAGGAACTCACGGTGTATTCTGAGAATGGTCACTTTAAATTTTATTTGCAAGAGCATTTATATAGATTATAAAACATACGAAAAGATTCCAGTAAAGCCAGCTGCAATTTCATATACAGTAAATCATGAGGACAGGTTGACATATGAAGGATATTTCTTACATACATTTAAAATAATGATACCTAAATTTTCAAAACTTGGAGTTTCAAACGTGACAAAATAAAAAGATTCACAGGACTTAAACTACACAACACATTTCAGGCGTAATGATAACATTAATTGTAAATTGCCTCTATGATGTACCTCTAATGCCCATGACCACATAAACATGTGATAATCATATCAAGAACAATAGGAAAAAAAAGGTCATTTGAAAATGATTATGAGAGGTGGTAAAAAATTGCCTACAACTTATTTCAATAACATGAACAATTTTAGACTCTACCATGGAAAATTTCAATGAATATCCAGGATTTGAACCTGGATCTGGCCGTTTTCTTAGTTCAATTCTCTATCAACTGAGCTAAAAGTTCGAAAGGGAAGATTTCGATATTTTTTCTATAGTCCTTCAAAAAATCGGACAAGTGAACACAAGATCACATCTTCAAATCCTTGATGGCCAGTGAATTTTTCACTGGACTGTAGCCATTGTTTGTGGTGTGGTAAAGTCCTAATATTTTGTTCTGCTATATTACCCACAAGTTTGAGCTTTTTCTTCAACTGATTTATAATAGATATTTATAACCAGATGTATTCCCCGAGTCCTACATCAATAGGTCTATTATACTATGCATCATTTAGCGCAACAAAATATGACGTTGAAAACATCCCTGCCACTCAGTTCCTATTTCGTTCATTCAGATAGCAACCATGCCGAAGTCACTGAACTTCGACTTTGAAATGAGGCTAATGGTAAAGTGCAAACGGTAAATCGTTAAAGAGGGGGGGGTTGCACATTGAAATACGCGGGTTTTGATGGTTCGACAGTGGAAAAGAAAAAAACATGTTCGGATGATCTTATTATTAACACAAGGTAAACCGTTGCTAAAACGCCGATACGCGCCTTTCCAATGTCGGAATTATGTTATCTCTGAGTTACCGCGTGGTTCCAACATCCCAATCCATGATTAAAATTTCATTTTTTTCAAGAATTCTGAAAAAAATCAAGATTTGGTAAGCCGGGGTAACCGTGTGTAGGGTTGCAGTCAACTGTCCCATTGATAGCATGTGACGTACAATTCACCTCACATTACACACACGACGTCCGTGGTCAGTGGTTAGACTGCGATACTTGATATCCAAAGTGTCACGGGTTCGAATCCAACTGTTTTTTTCTATGTTTTCATTTTCTTCTTTCCCTGTTGTTTACATCTTAGTAATGAAAAAAGCATGTAGGCCAAATATTACACCATAGAGACACGCGTGTAGAACGATATATATATTCCAAAATAATTTTATCGTAAACGTTGTGTATAAAATGGCTGCGCTGTTAAAAGCTCAAAAATTTCCTTACAAAGGAAATTCTAAAAGCCACAAAAATGGTAGTCACATTCCCCAATAACATCCATCGTAGATTTAATTGTTGCATGAAAGGATCATAATTGTGAAAAATCTTAATTTTTGGAACTCCAAACCGTCTGTTCTCTCAACTCGCCAAACTCGTGCATGCATCTTTTGTGTTGCGAGTTGTTATTGTTCGTTGTTCCCTTTTTTACTTGAAAAAGAATAGCTGTAATACCTTGATTTGGACAGAATTGAAGGAAATGCAAATGGGACGGTATGTTAGTTTATCGTACACATATTTCAGTACTCTTGACTACTCCTTGATTGCAAAAGCGTTTTCTCTCAGATTTCTCTGTATTGTAGGTATGATTAAGTATACGTCTCCTGAGAATTGGGTTATCTTATTTGGCGTATTTTTGAATTATGAAGCCAAACATGAAATTAGATGATATTTTTTGCATTGACTAGACATCCTCGCCAAAATTCTTGGAACAATAAGCGCATACAGGGTAATAAATGCCCCCGCTCCCCCGTACCAATTAGTCAGAGGCAACGTTTGATCGTGTTGTGAAGTGGTCTCACCTTGTCTGCTGGGGAGGGGGGAAGGGTAAAACAATTGATCCAGCTCATGCTTTCCCTTGGAGGTGGAGATGATTTTTTCACTCACAGCAAAGTATCACGCGTGATTGCATTAAGAAAGCGCGGGGTGTACCAGTTCTTTTTGCGAGGATTGCTGCGAAAACCTGATTGGGTGTCATGTAACTTGTTGATGGAGTCCAAAATGGGTAAACCTGGTCAAATTTTTTTTTTTTAAACCCAAAAAACAACGCTCGATAATTTGCGATAAAAACAGGAGGATTGCTATGGGCTATAATTACAGGGTCTGTGTTGTCACCGCCTTTAAATACAGAGACACACTCATGCTTTTTCCACTTTCTTGGGAATGTACTTGTTTCAAGGGATAGATTAACCAGGTATGTTACAATTGCAGCAATTTCAATGGCTGTTAACTTCAACAATTTAGATGGTATGTCGTCAATACCTGTAGCTTTATTATCAGGAAGTGTCCGAAGCTGCTTATAAACATCCTCAACATCCCTAGACTACTTCAGCCAATCAGAAGCCTCCCAGAAAAACTCATGTCCTGGTCTTTTAAAACTTATGTCATGGTCTCAAAAACTCATGTCACTGTCTCAGGTACATGGTTTTATTGTACATTAAGCGGGACATTAAGCTGTGTACAAAGGTATAGGATGGAAGATTCTGAAAACATAATAATGGTTTAAATCGGACTTAAACTTTTCAAAGGAAAAAAAAAACGAAAACCTAACCAAACTGGAACACATATACACATACATACATACACATACGGACATGCGCACCCTCGCAATATCCCCCTCTGCTTTTCAAGCCGGGGGATAAAAAAGCCTAAAAATGAGGGTCTTATAGTCGGCACATAACCATACCTTCCTCCAATGTGAGGAACCACATCCCAACCATGTACATTAAATGTTTTGCGTGTCATACCCACATTTGCAAAACAATTTTAATGTTTATGTACCACATTTTTACCATTAACATTTAATTGCCAATTCACACACAGCACACATGCAAAAACACACACAAATGCACACATACACAAACAGTTCAGAAAAATGATGAAAAGGGTTTGGATTCAAAGGAAAAAAAAATCTTTTTTAGATGTCATACAAAGAAACTTCTACATTTAAGAGGTAACATATTCCATGTGTGACAAAATCATATGCCTGCAATGGCCATCTGTGCAAAAAAAAACATCAAGGCCAACACCATAGGATGTGGTTGGTATATCACTTACACTTGATAGTTAATGACATTGATGTCCAAAAAATGGTTACCTGTTTCTTGGTAGAGACCCTACTAACAATGCGTGCAAAGAGTCGCCAGACAACTACAGTGAACCAAGAGTATTGACTATAATTGATTTTAGTCTTACAATAAATGTGTTACAAGTGTTACAAGTGTAACACTTTCTGTGCGTTTCTTGATAGTTATGCCCTGTTTCTTGCGTGTTAATGTATTCCAAGGGGGGTGAGTGTTTTGGACCCTATAGACCTTTTGCTCGACTCCTTCATATCACTGTTTTGTTTTCATACTGTGTAGTAATTGGAAATAAAGTTTGATGAGCATATTGATCTGTCACCCAGCACTCTCATATAGACTTACTTCGTAAGCCAAAAAAAAACATGTGGATACTCGTTGCATGGCTCTCCTTCAACAACTCCACAATAATATTTCCCTTTCCCTCATTGATTATGCAGGCTGGCTAAACAGAGTAATAAGCTGTCAATATGGCACAGGTTTGATGACATACATTCCTAATTACAATAGTTGGGATGCTAGGATTTACACAAGCTTATTGCATCTGTTGAAACTAAAGGCAGGGGTCACACGAACGAGGACATCGCATTTACTACAATAAATTCAATTTCGTACTTAATTACGACATTGGCTGATCACATCATCAAATTGGGATGCACATGGAATTACGACATCGGCATAACTACAATGTCGTAATGAACTACAGATGGGATTATTACATCATTCATGTATTTCATATAGCCAGTTATAATTGATTACAAAGACGACATGCGGTCATACAGGTTTTTACTGCAGAACTTAAACTCTAATTACAAATAAATTCAACTCAACAAACGGAACTCTCATCGTTCACTTTTGCTAATGCGACGACGACATTATTGCAATAAATTCCGGTCACACGAATTACGACAGCAAAATTTATTTTAGTAAATGCGTTGTAGTCGTTCGTGGGAACCGGCCTTACTCATCATGAAATTGCAGGTAAATTGGCAATATTAAACTGGGTCAATCCTCGGCAGATGGTAAAGTTCAAACTAATTGCATTCAATATATTAGTGGAAATATAATGATCAGTTGTAAGTTAGTTTGAAATACAGCCCTGTATGAACTGTGTATTTCGGACAATGCCACAACCTTCATGATATGTTTTTGTGAAAAACATGTGAAGTACCCCAACCTAAGGATCACTCAGTTCAAGGTCTGTCAAAATCCATCAAATTCTACTGATGAAAAAGCACTTCAAAAATATTTTAATGACAACCAGATCACCTTTGACCCCATAAGAAAACATATGCAAAGGTCAAGGTGTCCATAAAGTTTCATACACCATACATGTACCAAGTGTCAGAGTGACCGGTGCATGCAGATAGACATCCACAGATGGCCGAAGTGGAAAAAGCAATCCCTGTCTTTCCTGCCATGATAGGCAATAATGGAGTATAATATTGGTGGGTTCATACTTCATCGGCAGACATCTGCAGATGCTAGCCTTTCGAACATGCTTTTTACGCAACGCGTATGTACATTCATCCCGCGTGCAAAGCATGTTCGAAAGACTAGGATCAGCAGATGTCTGCCGATGAGTATGAACCCACCATCTAACAGATAACAATTAAATGACCCCTTTGTATTCATGTGTGTAAGTGCATGTGCTTGTTGCTGTGCATGCGAACTACATGCTGGGCCCAAACAAAAGTGCGCATTGAATTGTTGCATGTACTGTATCTACGTGCAACACGATGGTGCACGGGGAAGGCGGGCTACTTCTAACTTCAAGAAAATTAGAGCCAAGTATAACAGATACTTGTTTGACTCCACTTTTTCTTGGTTACTTTTTTGTTTGACTGTGCGTCTATTTTCATTCTTGTGCATCTTTTAACAAAACAAAAGAAAAAGCCTCGGGGACTATATATACTGTTTTGTTAGTGATTTGTAATTGTGCATGTGTGAGAGGTGGATGTGTGTATGCGTTTGTGGCAATATTTTACTACTCCCTTTAGAACAAAAGATACCTTAATTGCATGTTAATCACAAGATAACAACTGGCCTTGCAATATTGCACCTTTTTCTTTCAGAACAAAATCCACATTACATTAATATTGCAAGGCCTGATTCCCGCAATCATGTTTTACATACATAATTTATCAAAACTACAATCCCCGATTCTTATCAACACACTGATTCAGTGTTGTGCATACATAAGTACAGCATATTACCTTCAGGGTTTGGAAACAACATTTAGCATCCAATTTAGTCAATTCGGTGATTAGTTATGCAATCAGTTGTACCACATATCGTCCATAATATATAAGTCTACCACGCGAGGTACCTTTAGCCAGGTCTTCCAAGATTCCAATGCTACATTTATTCTGCTCCTAATCACCCCCAACACTATAGGACATGGTATGAATTTGATTAAGGTCCATGGCCCGATCGCATACCTCGATCCCCAGAAGCCCCAGATTTTACCGGAAGTGGGTACAAATTTGGTATAAAGAAAGCTAACTATTTTCTCATTTACCCTTGAAATCTTAGAGCCAACCCAGGAGTTTTGGTTTGGAAAGTTATGAGCGAAATGGCCCCATTTTTGGTCAACCAATATTAATTTTACCAGTACTTCATAGGGCTTACAAAATCACGTTTTTAGCTCTCACATCAAAACGGATTGAAATATCGGCTTGAAACTTTAGAGATGGGGGTTTTGGAGTGGAGAAGGCCAAATCTTATCAAGATGAAAACTTCATATACTTAAATCGGGCCATCCCTCATTTAATATTGCTTAGCTGGACATAATATCACATGTGTACACTTTACATGTCTTGAGCATTACTTCTCATAATGCTAAGTCCTAGCATTCACTGAAGTTCAACAGCAAGATTGCTTTCTTTATTTTTTAACTGCACAAGTACATACAAAGAGATGGTTCCATACCTCGTCAAAGGTGAGTGACCACAATGTCATGTCAAATCGATGCAAACAATCAATACCCAATGACCAGGTAAACATAACAACTGGCGTCAACATGAGGTAAACAACTCACTATTCCTGAAAGTAACCAACTCCCCTAATTCAACAATTAGTGGAAAGTGACCATTTCCTCAGATGATCTGTTAATATTAGATGCACAGCTGCATGATGACCTAGTCCAAGAGAATTAGATCATATACGCTAAAACCTGGAAATAGCTCATAACAAGCGACTTTTTTCAGGATGGCTAGGAATATGAGTAGAATATCATACTAAAAGTCCCCAAAATCCTCCTGGAGCTCTTTCCAATATTCAAGTCATGGCGGTCAAAATGGCTGCCATTTTTTCCAATTTTATCGTATCTTTGCAAACTAGACAGTTGGAATAAAATAAGTGTCCAAACACTGTTTTTAAGCAATCAAGGAAATACAATTAAGTCATTATTTTGAGATTTCAAAACTAACAAGTACCCAAAATCAAGATGGCGGTCAAAATGGCCGCCATTTTTCCAATTTTATCGTATCTTTGTAACCAGACCGTTGGTAAATACAATAAAGTGTCCCAAAACACATGATTTTAAGGCACAAGGCAAGTACAATGAAGTTCATTATTTTGAGAGTTCAAAACTAACAATTACCCAAAATCAGATGCGGTCAAATGGCCGCCATTTTTCCATTTTTTATCGTATCTTTGTGCAACCCACAAGTTGGAAGACAAATAAAGGGTCCGAACATATGTTTTAAGGCACAAGGAAAAGGCACAAGGATGCAATGAATGCATTATTTTGAGAGTTCAAAACTGACAAGTACCCAAAATCAAGATGGCGTCCAAATGGCCACCATTTTTCTAATTGTATCCTAACTCATATGCAATTAGAAATACAAATTAGTGTCTATACGTATGTTTTAGGCATAAAGAAATCTAATAAAAGCATTTTCTAGAGTGTTTTAAGCTAATAGCTACCAAAAAGAGACCACGCTTTGTTACTTTATCCTAACTTTTCACGCAATCATATTAGAAATACAAATAAAGACCCTAAAACATATGATTCATATACTGTACATGAATCTACAAAAACATATTTAGAAAGGCCAAAACCCCTAAGGGTTCATGCCTATTTAACTGGTGCAGCCCTACCAGGGAATAGGCCTTCAGGCTGTTCCTCTCCTCCCTTTTTATATCCCCTTTGTGGCTCACATCTACTTGCGCAGCCCTCTTTGGCATCTTGATGAGTACACTTATAGGTTGCAACACAGTATACAAAGAACACATTAGAGAACCTGTAAGTGCCTTAGGCCTTTTTTAACAGTAGCCAGAATATCACTCACATAGCTGACCCTTAAGCCAGATCATTCTCACTCTTAACTCTCATCTCCGGTTGCCGCAGAACAATACACACTTCTTTTGTATCAACACTCTAGCTATAGCAGAGTCCAGACGAGCTGTCAGTTATTGTCCTCGGTCCGGGTGTCTCATGTTGGTGTATCGGCGACTACTATTATCTACTACAGAATATGCCGCATAGTACCCCCAATTCCCCCCCCCGCCCCCCTTTAACAGTTTTCAACATTCATGAAATTAATCTTGCCATCGGAGAAACTATATAAATTTCATTTTGTTCTAAATACTTTGACGGCTTGGGATCCTTAGTCTTCATTTCATAGATCTATATACTGGCTGCGTATGATACAGTCCTGGCATCGAGGTCTCTTTTTAATCTCAAGCTGGAGACATGAAATGGGTAATGCAGTAGAAAGCGCAAACTTGGGAATGGTGTCCCACAAGGTTTTGTCCTGGCATCCAGTCTTTCCAACATTTACATCTCAGAAATGCCAAAGAGAGATTGTTCGCAGTATTCCTACTCAGATGTACGGTACTTGAATGGCTGCTGATCTTCTGTAGGCCTTAGAAATGGCGTTGCAGAAAGACCTAAATCACTGTAGCACTTCATCCCCGCTGCCACTTGAAACCAGCAATCCAAATCGTCAGCTCTGTTTTTTCACCTGCAAATCAATGCCCAAGAAAGATAACTTAACATCACTCTAGATGGAGATACACTGATCACCGACCCAACACACAGTAAGGCTGCTGTCATAATGGACAGCCAGCTTATTCCATCAACACAAAGCAGTCGCTGCCAAGACGAGTCTCGTCCAATCTCCTCAGACGTCTCGCAGGAACTTTATGGGGTGCATCTTTCGACACTTTACATACATCAACTGTTGTTTTGGCATACTGCACTGCTGAATACAACTGGCACCATATAGAGTCAATTGTACCTCTCACATAGACTTGTTTCATTTTTGAATGATGCAATGAAACTTAGTAGTGCCTTTTGGCGATGCCGTGTAGATATCTCCACATTCTGTCGGCAAAAGCTCCTCTAAACTTTAGGAGGAAATTTCAATGATCAGACTCACCAAGAAGTTGTGATTACCCTGTAGCCTTATCCCCCACTTCACTTTGCTACCCAATCCCATGACACTGGCAGTCGCAGTATCCCTATCGATTATCCTGGATGCGATGACATATTGTCTGAGCAGTGGGTCATTCTCTACCTTGACCTGAAGCAGTTTGTGGACAGCCCATCAAGCGCCAAGACTGCGACGTTGGATAGGTAAGCATGGGTTCAACCTCAACAGATTCAAAACTGGCATTGGCCGTACCCAGCACTTCCTTCAAATTGCGGTTGTGTAGAGCCACAAACAGAGCCATATCAGAGATTACTGTGAGGTCTTCAAGTCTCCAGGTGGAAGCAACCCTTATCACCTGACGATGAAACTCTCAGCTGGTTAAGACGGACCTTCCACTGAGATTTTGGACTTAAACGATAGAACGAGCTATATATATATCTACACGTATTTAGACAACAGAATGCAGAATGGTTAAATGTAATATGGGAGTGATATAGGACCTAAGAGACTTACTGGATAGCTTTATTAACATTAGATACATGCATGACTTACTAAACTATGGGGGCAGCATTCCTAAATCACTGGATGAATACCGTCACTAGCATACAAACGGACAATCAGTCACAGTTTCCATGCTTATCTCACGGTTTAAGAATGCATGTGTAGCACTCTGCCTCAACTAAAAGGGTATGGCGACATGTACAAAATTACAAACAGACATCTCATTCACACAAGACACTTTGCTCAAACCTTATGATTGTAGCAGTTGCAATAAACATCTTGGATTCTGTGGATACACCTTGAATACACCTCAAGACAGTAAATGATGTGGTCAAACTTGCACATCACTGCACAACTTATTAGATGCATGATGATGAGATTGTGCCAACGTAAGTGGACATTATTCGTGGAAGATGCTGACCTAGATGACGGTGAAAACTTTTGTAACCGGAACTCTTCTATTTTTGGTATCATTTGATACCATAATAAGATACCAGTTTTTAAGCCATCTTGGTTGTGGCTACTATGAGTTTTGGACACTCTAATAATGTTCTATTTATAGATTCTGTTCTAAAACATATGTTTTATCCACTTACTATTTGTGCTTCTAACTTGCGACTTAACAGGTATTATACAATCAGAAATGGCAGCCATTTTGGACGCCATCTTATTGACGGATATTTTTTGTGAGTTTTTTAATCTAAAAATATGACTTTATTAGATTCCCCTGTGCCTTAAAACATATTATAGAACACTTTGTTTGTATTTCCAACTTGTCTTGTTGGAAAGTTTGCTACAAATAGAAAAAATGGCGGCCATTTGACGCCATCTTGGATTTTGGAGCGAGCTCCAGGGGGATTTTTGGGGACTTTAGTGTGTTTTCTATTGATATTCCTGGACCTATCCTGAAAAATTCAGCTTGTTATCAGCTTTCCAGGTTAAAACTACTGCTCTTGGCCTACTAGGCTTAATCCTGCATACAGACTGGTTACAGAGGTTAACACGTCCATGTGCCCCTGGCTGGCACTCTCAAATCCAAGTCTCAAAGCCGATTTAGTATATTATATTAGGGTATTCTCGCCAGAAACCATCAATCAATGACTCAACCCACTATGAGTCACTCCTGCCAACGCAGCAAATGCTGCGTGCACTCCAACAGGCAGGCCGTGAAATTTTATCAGCACTGGTATATTTGTGAAAATGCTTTTAGATAAGTAGTGGCCAAGTGTCAACAATATTGTAAACCCGGTTATTTTCACATGCATCTGAAGTAAACAAAATGGAACGTGAACAAAGTATGATATTGACGTATGAACTTATGATATGACTTTTATTCAGCAACAAATCGACTGAACACAATTCCTACAGAATATTTTTCTCAAAGTTCAGGTGCTTTCCTGTCTAACCCTTTTTTTCAAATTCATTTGGTTAGATGGCTTTACAAACAATTTATAGAACTTTGGTGGGTAAATTCCAGCCTTTGTTCACATTTTGGGAGAATTTGCATTTTTTTCATTTTCCAGCTCTGGAACGCATCTTCTGCATTTTACTATAGTAGCTCGTCAGTAATTCTGAAACAAAATAGCAAGGTATAATGTAGGAAGAAAGGGGCAACTTCCCCCCAAAGATAATCTTGTATGTATAACCTAGGCTGGAAAATGCCCCAAATTTCCCAGAAACACAATGAAAAATTCCCTCCAAGATGTGTAACATTTCCCTTCCATTCTGATGCAATTTCTTTACTTAAAAAAACAAAAATTCCCATCCAAATACAAGATTTTCCCCAGGAATGTACATGTAGTTCTGGTTCATGCATCTTTCCATGTATTCTGCAGCATCACAAGTAACCCTGGTATAAAAGATAATAAGCATCGCTCTACTCTTCCTGATGAGTGATAAAGAAAAAAAATGTTTTCTTTCAATTAAAGGGGCATTTCGTGATCCACAGTCTTGACCCTACTTTCCGTAATAAGAAAGTTAGATTTTTTTTTTTTGGGGGGGGGGGGTTGAGGGCAAACTTTGGGGAGGAGTAAAGTTTTGGTTGCAAAACATCAATTTTGAGATTTTTTATCATGTGGTCCATAATTAGTGATTTTTTGCCAAATGTTGTGATTTTTGCCTACAATTGCTGATTTTTGCCAAAAATCTGTCATTTTCTTCTGATGGGGGAAAATTGGGGGGGGGACATGGACAAAATTGGGGGAATTTTCCCATGCCCCCGTGGCTGCCACGCCTCTACCCAGGGTGTCTAATGAAACTCCCTTGACCAAAATGAAACCTTCTGCCAGTGTCTACTGGTGGATGTACCTGTTTCTTTTGTTTTCCTATTAAATATTTTATAAGCTGCTCTTGGTTATGAATATTTCATGCAAATTGTTCATTTTAATGTATTTCATCCTAAAATCAAAAGTAATTTAAGGGAGGCCTGTGGGAGCATTTGCATGTCAACTTTATTAGAAGCAAATTTGGAAAAGTTGGTCCGAGAGTATTTTTGGCAGATAAGACAACTAAATTATCCATAAGATTGCTTTATTAGTGCATTTGCAGGCACTTCCTTCCCTGCAGTTACCGTGATCATCGTGATGTGACTTTACCAAATAGTCTGCTTGATTAGGCCAAAGAACGATAACTCTAGTCACTGGACACAGACAGGTAACCATCACTTCAGTTATGAAATCCATTATGTAAAAAGTTTAATTATCATGATAGTATATGTCATCGACTTGACTGTTCCTACATTGTAAGAGATGAAATTGTAGAATGCTTAAAGGTCCATGGCCCGATCGCTAATAGCCTCGTCCCCAGGGACCCCAGATTTTACCGGAAGTGGTCAACATTTTGGTATCAGAAGAAAGCTACTATTTTTCTCATTTACCCAGTGAAATCTTAGGGCTAAAGGATGTTTGGTTTGGATGTTATGAGCGAAAATGTGCTCCATTTTGGTTGACCAATATTAACTCTACACAGTATACTATGGGGATTACAAAATCACGTTTTTAGCGCTCACATCAAAACGGGTTTAAATATCGGCGCGAAATTTTACAGATAGGGTTTTGGGGTGAAGGCCATTCTATCAAGATGAAAACTTTATATACTTAAATCAGGCCATCCCCCTTTAAACCAATGAATGCTGCTTCTAGTCTTTTGTGATATAATCATATCAAGCGGTAAATAAGTAGACAAAGTATTACCTTGTAAGACATACTGCATATTTGGATATTTTACCCATACTTGAAAATTACAAAGAATTAAAAAAAATGGATTCTTTTTACGCGTTTTATTATTTTATTTATGGTTCACTAGACATCGTTATGAAAAAGCTTATCCCAAAATGTCAGGTGATCGATCTTGTGGTTGTTATGAGCAAATGCTTCTTTATAACACAGGTTTCAATTGGCTGTACAATAAATTCTGTCCGTTTATGTGAGGACGAGGCTGTAAATCATGAAATGCCTCTTTAAAGGTGCATGTTCCGATCATCTTTGGGACCGTCCTGATTTACCAGGAAGCAGCATTGATTTTAATATCAGATTAAAGGCCATAGTTTTCTCATTTTTGTCCTGAAATTTGAACCCTCAAACAGGGGCATCCCCAGACCATTTTTAATGTGGGGGGTGTTGAGTCTCTGTTGCCGACAAAACCAGGGTCCGGATTCAGGAATTATCAAATTTTCCCAAATATTTTTTCACTCGGTTCGAAATTATGAAAGGGGGGGGCTAATCGACCTACCACAGCAACAGATGCCTGTTCAGTCATTCAGGTCAATCTGCTCTGCAACAAACCAA
>JAMKCH010085740.1:0-67938 GCA_023653785.1 Ophioderma brevispina | reverse complement strand
CATCACTGGTAGTTTTTTATGCTGAGGTCATGGCAGTGAACATGGCTTGTCCATTATTGTTTTCTGCAGAGAAATTGTACATTTTCCCTCTGAATATTAAGACTTGGACATGAAATGTAGAAGGTTTGGAGGGGGGTGGGGGGTGTGGTAGAGAAGGGGTATGGTGATTTAACTTGGTAGGGAAGTGCATCAGGGAGGAGAGAGGAGTAATCGGTAGCGGGGGAAGGAGTTGAGGGGGGTCAGGCATGGGGAATCGCTCTTCAACATAGATAAGAGGCTCAATCGTTAACACTGAAGATGGCAAGTAACATGTTTGGGTTGTCGATGAATCTCGGCGCAGAGGGAAGTGGTTGACGACAGTTGGACTTTCATAGATATCTTTAAAGTATACTGATGTCTTTCATACGTACAAAGAACATCAGTCTTTCTACAAATGAGCATTGGACATTGATGGTCACTGACTCACCATGCCCAATTTCCAAATCAAGGTGCATTGTGGGCTATGATAAACATGGTGGTGGTTGCGATGTTAAGTGGATGTTGTTTCTAAGATCGGGATGATTTAAGGTTCAGACATCTTTGACATAAGCTTTCACAATTATTATCTATCTATATAAAATGTCAAGGTTATTCCAAGTCCTATGTTCTGTTGCATCGTTTACAAAGACATGTGAGGCTTCTGCGCAACATTTTTATATCAGCTGTCCGTGGTTTATTACTGTACCAGATAACAAGGAAGTTGCCTCAGACAGATTCACCAGCAGATCTGACAGATACTGTTTTCCAAATTGAGACATTAGTGGTTTCCTGCTCCGTGTCAGCATGACAGTTACAGTGGTTACGTAGGCAGGCCTTAATTACATTATACCGTCACCCCTACCCTGTATCACATGCGTATCCATTTAATGGAATAAAGTTCCTATATTGAATAAGTAGGTCAAGGGTATAATGGTTTTATGGCCAGTATTACATGCTGTAGAAGGGGCTCATGGCGAGGGTTCTTCGGTTTGTTGGGTTACCACCCATGCTCATCCATGGTTCTGAAGTTGGCCCCAATGGGACCAATTTTCCACCAGAATCCAAAAGAACCCCCAAGGACTGTAGATTAAAAACATCTGAAACATTCAGTTGAATTAGTCATACAAGACGAATATTCAGATCACATGGTGATTAGCCATACAAGAGAGAGAGAGGAACTAAAAGTTAAAAGTTCCGTGTAATCGGAGAACCTCTGTAGTCCTACAAACAACCTTCCACGATATCGGGAGTATCTTCAAAATAGGCTAGCGCAAGCTTTTTTGCGTGATTGAAGTTCCCAACCGTGGAGTTCCAAATTTGTGAGACTTAACATTTGCAGTATATCTAGAAATTTTGGGCGGTTTTGTCTGCCTGCTGAAGAACAACATAGGTAAACATGTTTTGATGGTTGCTTTGACTTGAGAAGGAAAACATGAAACTCAAGAAGATGATGACGATACGCTTTTCAAGACAAAGAAAAACTCAGAAGAGTGGTCAAAGTGTAGCAGGGAGAGGGGAAGAGGACTTGGTGCCATGGTGAGACGAAGGGATTGGTAGTTCTGAGGTGAGACTTCTCATATTGTCTGCTTGATATGATTGCTTTGAATACTCTGTGATCTCAGTTTTGAGGTGACGTCATGTGCGTGTAGGTTTTGCACTCTACAAACACACCTGTAAAACTTTGGAATTGCAGCATTTACACATGCGAACAAAGGCGGCACAATCCAATGCTGATCGAATGCTGAGTCACGTCATGACGTCACCCTTCAAACTGAGAGCAAACAAGTAGTAAAGTATGTGTGGTGTATGTATGTGTGTTGTGTAAGTGTGTGTGTTGTAAAACCAATGTAACCCTGCACTTAGGAACTCATACTCAGGCCCGTACGCAGGGGTGCGGTTCCGCACACACACAACCAAATTCCACAAAAGGTCCACCTTTGCTGAATTTTTTTGCATAATAAGGTCCAAATTTAGAGGAATGTGTGACAAGAAAGTCCACTTTTGGTGATGAGGGTTCAAAAAGTCCCAAAAAAGGACCATTTTAGGGGGGGGGGGGGGTTATATCCACTTTTACAGAAAAAGGTCCAATTTTGAAGCCCGTACCTCCCCAAAATAACACCTGCGTAGGCTGCTCATACTATTTCATATCATGGAACTATAAAAGGTAGGGGAACCTAATGTGATCCAATTCTTCAAAGGCGTTTCTACCTCACATGAAGCATATCACCAAAAACATCCTATTACAAATTTGGAGTTGATAACGATTAGCCATCGGATACTAGAAGCAAAAATGAGCACTAAATTGGCCCATAGGGCAGCAGATTGTGTAACTAATGTGTGTTTTCTTTTTTATGGTCAGAATTGACAATAGGGCAGTTACCGCCCAGGGACCGCCGAAAGAGCAAACGCAGGAGGACCAAAGGGGGTATATGAATCTGTATCGTGCATGAACAATTTATTATCACAGCCCAAATTCCAGTCCACTTAACAATCATCATCGGAAACCAAGAAACTATCTTAGTCATCCACAATATCAAACCAGGAAACCTCATAGATCCCCCCAAAATGATCAAACAGGAAAACCTCCTAGCATCCCAATATACAAAACAGGAAAACATCCGTAGTCCCTTGCATAAATAGCATATATTCAAATTGATCAAAAACCTCTTGTCCCCTTCATACAATATGCATTATATTCCAAGTGGTCAAGAAACCTATTGAACCAATGATGATGGAATTTCATACAGATGACTATCCATCAGACAGGAGAACTCAGACCAGTCTCCTGATTATTTCTCACATCTGGCATTTGGGCCCTCATATACACTGTACTTCTATAGCAATGCTGCACCACCGATCATAATCTTTAAGCTAAGTCTATATTTACTATTCAAACATAGAGAGTTTAACAATGTAATAGCAACAGCAGTTTTGTCAGGGTGAATGTACATGATCTTCTGCCTCACATCTGTTCCTGTAACTTACTTTGACTTAGCGATTTTACACAGCAGTTTTGTCAGGGCTCGAAGTAATGATCTTCTGGTCACATCTGTTCCTGCAACTTAATTTGACTAGCGATTTACACAGCAGTTTTGTCAGGCTGAAGTAATGAATCTTCTGACCTCACCTCCTGTTTCCTGTAACATAATTTTTACTTTTATTAATAATATTAGATTAGACATCGCTAAAGATCATCTGAGTGATCTAATATGTTAACTAAAATAATTGATTTAATGAATTTAAATGCCAACTTTTGACCCCACAAGTCTGAGCCAGAAACTTGCCAATCTCCCCCCCCCCCATATTATTCAAGAATCGTTAAAACCCTTTCCGTGATTTTGAAATTAATCCCCGTTTAACTTTGGAGATCCTTTACAAGGAACAACCTTAAACGTTTCACGGTTAGGGTGCAAACATTAAGTATACACCCCACAACATAACTACCATCAATAAAATCCACCTCGATAGAATGAATATATAAGGGTTGAAATAAACATGTGAAAAATAAACTACATTGCAGTCATATAGGGAAACGAATAAGACCTGAAACTTTTCCGTACGTTTGAAAGGCCTATATGATTGTGCTAAAAGGGTATAATGTTTTTTTTTACCATGGAATTCGCGTAATACTGCAACCGAAGATCTCACGAAAGCCTAACAATGTAACATGTTATTACGCAAATTGGTATGGGATAAAAATTGTACCCAACCGTACTTTTAAACATTAAAACATGATGCCATCACTATTTGTGGATTTAAGGATACGACAGTTGCTTGTGCATAAATCCAACCGAACCTTTATGTAGTGTATTGTGCGTAAGCTAATTAGTATGCCAACAACCTACATTGTAAAGCTATTTTGGGTGCAACAGTTCGATCTCACGCACGTTTATGGCAGCCACAGTTGCCTTGAAAAATAATTTTATTTATGTGATATGAAAATAACTGAAATGAAGCATGCATGTATTTATATACATTTATTTATTTTTTTTTAGCGTTGGATCTAATGAATACAAAAAATAAGGAACATTCGGCGTTGGAATACACGAATACATTGTTAACATCCACTTTCCAAGTAATGAAACCCCCCTCTGTGACAGAGTGAAAAATGGAAATCCCTATATTATATATATTATAGATATATATATATATATATACTATATATCTAGATATATTTTATTTAAAGTTATAAATAACCCAAATCGACTGGCCTACAGAAGTTAACTGTAAAGAATAGCATGAACAAGATTTTTCTTAACCAAGGAAGCCCCTGGAACTGATCATTGCTCTAGTGAGATTGCTAGTCCCCACCACCTAAAAGGCCTATAAAAGCATTTATCATTTCACTACAGATAAAACCTAGGAAATGTTATTAATTGTACAAAGATTAATTTCACTAACCCACACACACACACAAAATAACACACTCTAACCGACAGTTTGACGTTCTACTTCGGACCAGCGCATGGCGCCGAGGTTTTGCAGTACCTATTTCTTTTTTCCCAAAATACGTTATGTGCTCCCGTGGCAGCCATAGGGACGAAATGTGACTCAAACATGACAAGATGATTGTGGTTGCCTATGTGTGTCTATTTTATGGCCATGATTGAAAACCGATAAACCCGGTGATGACTTCCATTGTTAAGACACCAAAGTTATCACCCTGGACTTATCCCTCATCTTAGCTACGGGAAGTAAACGGGAATTCATACCACGTATGCCATAACGCATGTACAGCCTATAATACCTAAAGGCATAGTGATGAGGACGTGCAGACTACAATTTTAAAATTCCATATAGCCCTAAACGATACGACTGGCTTTCCCAATTAAACACTAACACCTTTTGGTCTGCCAACTTGCCACAGAATTAGAATAAGTGATGGACTTAATACACCCAAGGCCGAATATACGTACCCGCACATCTTAAGGTAGTTCTAAGGTAAAAGGAGGAGATTCCTTGAAGATACGAATTATTCAGTTTGCACTTGAATGGTTAGAACACCTGCAAATGCAAATGGTGCTGCCCGCAGGCGGAGTGCCATCCTCTGTCCTTGGCGTTTGGGCCAGACGTCCCTCAATAATGTTTGCTGTGGGGGGTCCGCCACTCCTCCCCAGCGCGAGTCTGTTTTGCATTCCCACATATGCCGGTACCCATTTATGGCTCTGGTTGTAGAGAGGCAACGAAGGTAAGGTGCCTTGCCCAAGTGCACACACATTGGCGACAGCGGAGCTCGAACCCACACCTTATGCTTATGAGCCTCGCTGATCCACTGCACCACATGAGGACCTACTGAGACCTACTGGACCATTCTAACTGTTACATTGGTCAATCCAAAGGAACAAACCGCCCTATATCCAACCGTCCCCATAACGCTGCCTGAGTTTTTTTTATCCCTATTTTTATTTATTTATTTCTTTCTTTTCTGTCGACTTCAACGACCGAAATTCTAATCACACAATTAATGGATTCTAATAGATAACAGGCGTATCCCGGCCTATTAACTCATGAGTGAAGTAATGGCATTGTAACCAAGCGTTAAAAATTTTTGTCACAACTCCAAAAATGCCACGTGTGACTTTTAAGTGATGATCCATGCAATGTGACCCCACCTCAATTGAACATAGACTCATATTCCACATGCCAACATTTAAACCAGGAGAAAAGCGCACCCTTACAAAAAATGTTTTCCCCCTTCCTCACCTCCCCGCCCCTTTGATTTCATCTTAATCCCCGTACGTTTGTCCGTTTCTTCGACTCCTAACTGTCCCTTCTTGGCCTCTTCTTCGTATTAGGGGAGGTGTCGTTAAACATGTATTCTTCATTCTATTTTTTCTTTTGCTCTTTCTTCAATCCGACCAATCTGCTCATTTCACGCATCCGGTCCTTAAACAGGACAAGCATCAACATCAACAGACTTGCAGAAAGTAAACTTAAACAAAAAAAGTTAAAAAAAAAATAGAGGTTTAAAAGGATAAAAAAACACATATGGGTGTAGAAAAATTTAATGAAATAAGACAGTAGCAAACTTATAGGCGATGATCTCATAAAAAAAATGGCAGGTATCTTGTTCCAAATGGATGGCACATTATTATCGTAGGCAGAAGTACTATTCTGTTATTAATTATTAGGTCCACGTCCTGATCGCTAATAGCCTCTTCCCTCAGGGACCCCCAGATTTTACCGTATAGTGGGCAAAATTTTGGGTAACAGAAGAAAGCGACAATTTTCGCCATTTACCCCCGTGAATTTTAGGGCTAAAGATGTGTGGTTGGAAGTTCCAACGAAAATGTGCCCCGATGTGTTTGTCTACGCAAATATTAATTTTTGTGGGAACATAGTAACATACTATTTGTGCTTGACAAAATGTGCCCACGTGTTTTAAAGAAACACCCACGAAGTCATCAACAAACTGGCTCTATGTTTACTAAAGTATCGAGGAGCTCGTAAAACGTATAAGTACAGTATTTTATTTTTTTTTTTCAAATTTGCAAAACTATCAAATTACAACTTCATCTCTCCACACTCTCACCTCCCCGCTTATTAATGATCCTGTAATTTTTTACCACACTTTTCCATCTATGACTCTATTCGACGTACCAAATTGACAAAATTTTACACATCACGTAAATTTTATAGTAATTAGCATCCCTTTAACCTCTTGACCCCAAAATCCCCCCCTGCTATTCCATTGCGTTAACCAGCCCGCTTGACTAAGATGGCACATGGCCTTGTATTGCACTAGATATGGAAGGCAAATTCCTAAAACAAGAATGCGCTTGCCAATCCCTTAATAACATATTATGTAACAATTAATTACGGATCACTTGAATAACATCTGCTTAAAAAGCGCGAGTGATATTTGTTTTGTTTTATGGTATATTGTTTTTTTTTACAACCTTTAAATATTGATGGAATTTCTCATACCACTCAAATGATACCGCAGCGCCTTTGAAACGCTAGGCTATCTGAACCCAAAAGACCCAAACTAGAATTTTTATACACCATGCACGGATAACTGCAGCTGACACCTAAATTGAAGAATTGCCTATGAAAGTCAACTGAAATCAACTAAACAAATAATCAAAAAGCAAACAAAACATACTAAGCGAATTCCAACACAGGACCAAAAGAATAGCATGGTTTGCTTCAATATAACTAGCTTCCTGAATGACTTGAGGCTAAAAATACGTGTAAATACTAGTTGAACGCGACTTCTGCTCTAGCTTGTCATGAAACTACTCCATGCACGCCATTTCCACCTTCGATACGAAACATATTATCAACATCCTCAACGTGAATAAACTTTGAAGATTAAATGCGATTTATGAGAAAAGTGATTTACCTAACTATAATTGCCTAAACATTCACTAGGTTTATTAAGTAGCTACCATAGAAAACTATTTTGGGACAATTTGGAAATTTGGAAACTTGAGGAATATATTACAGAAACACAAAAAATTGAATGAAAACCTCGCACGCAGTAACCAACTTAAGACGTGATTGTAAAATGCGTTACGCATTACCATACGTAATTACCAATGACACAGAAGGACCCATGGCATGACTGAACATTTATGTACACCACTGCTAGTTTCAATCAAATATTCAACTAAATATTTAAGGAATTGCGACAAGGAGTTCGCTATGATGGAATGCCTCTGAAGAAACCTTAATTAAATTGCCGTTAGGAGTGAATGTGAAAATGCAGAGAAATTTTTCCAAAACTGATAATGCGGCAATTCAGCCACGCGGATACGGAACGCCTACTATATAAACTATATCCAGTCGGTTAACTTTTCCGATAGCTTCCGATGAGTTTAATGAGTTTATTGTATTGTATTAATTCCCACGCGAGAACAAGGAATTTAGTTAAAACTAACCCGTTGACCACACAGCGATGGATTTGAAATCGCTTACACCTGCTTTTTTCTGCTAAGTACGAAACTAATAGAATTACAGTCATTCAAGAAATAATCCATTGTCAAACGCGAGTCAACCGCCGAAGATTAATCATCGCAACACTATACAAAAATCCTAAAGTTTTAAGTTAATCTCACCAGTGAATCCCTGCATCTCTGATCACAACAAATGGTTCCCGAGACGCGACAGGCTTACTTGCTTAGGAATACACCGCGACATTGCTAATTGAAGTTCGGATGGCTTTCACTGGAATATTCCTGGCAAAAGAATAGGTTCAAATCGCTTTCTCAGTTTCAAGTTGACAGTTGCGCTGGCGACTATTTCCGGATGGTTGTTTTTCGGAATTCCAAATACAACAAGCAAGCTCTTTCATCTCTGGGCCACGGACAGGCAGGCAGGTACAGGCTGTCAAATTCACTGAAACTAGTCAAACCTCGCTCTAGCCCTCGCTTTTTGATGGCCTTGTTGCCGCAGATACGGCTGTTGAATTTTAATCAACACACGCTGCTACCGCCACCATCACGACCGACCGCCTAAGTAAATTAGGTCAGGCTAAGTAATACAAGAACGAAATGACTTAAGGGTTTCGCCATTGTTTAACTGCTTGTATGCTAGTGTCGAGTTCTTTTGGATCTTCATATTCTGCTCACGTTATTCTCTCATCAACTCATGTTTATGAATCTGAACATTTGACGAGGCATACTAACTCATCGAATATTTAGAACTGATCATATATTGCGTAGTTAGTGGAATGAATTATCCAAAAACTCTTTGACCCAAACTTACTACACCTTCACGCACGATGTCCGAATGCACTGTGACGATGGTCCAAAGAGGCCAACTCCGGGCGCTCAAATCACATGACTGCCCGACAGGAGCAACCAAAAGGCGATTATGCAATATGGAACTTCAAGGCAGCTCATTGGCAATAAGGCAAGCATGACAACAGGGAATGTGAACCTTGCTCTTCTGCAATCGGCAAATGCGTTTTAATTCGATAACTTCTAAACTGGTATTATTAGAGGTTAATGGCTGATATTTTTAGGTTTGATTGCATTGGGCCAAAAATCAATGCATGCGCCGCTCAGTTTGACGACGAAATGACTCTGGTCAAACTGACGCAAGTGCATTGATTTTGCCACTGCATCGAGAAACTAAAATACAGACCTTACCCTAATTCATAAAGTTTTCCCTCAGACATTTTTACAAGAAAAATCTGTTAAGAAATCCACTGCCATAATGTTGTCTAGCGAAAAATCACATATCCCGCCCTAAAATGAATCAATCCAGTCGCACGTAAACCTTCTAAGCACTCTGCGTATCTCATTAACATGCCAATATCAATCCAGGATTTTTGTCCATCATATTTCCTCTCTCATAATCTCTTTCATAACATCAAAAGCAAACATATCCTGGGAATTAAATTTCACTGCATAATGAGAAAAATTGAACTTCTTCTGATCCAAAATCTCAAGGTAAAGTGAAGTGGGGGGGGGGGCCAAGGTTGTGGATTGGGTCGCCCACCCTTAACTCTATTTACTGTGGCTTCTCAACTGTGCTCTCCACCAGGAGAAAGGCACAGCAATGTGTTGATCTGCAACTCACACAAGTTGAAGGAACTAAAAGGACTTAAAAAAACTTTAGTTTAAACAAGACTTTGAAAGTATACATTAAAGGGGGGAAATCAGTCACCTATTTATACTTAATTTGCAACAACTAAGTGTGCTTTTATCATGTGTCATTCTAGTTAGTGCAATATTGATTTATCTCCAAGCCATAGACAAAATTTGAAAATGGCATTGGATATTCAAAGAACAGTAAAAAGTCTAAGAAGTTATGAAACATTTTTATTTGAACATATATTGAAGAGTTTTGATATAGCTTTTATTTGAGCCAAGAATTAATTTTTTTTCAATAACTATTTAACGTTCCCACTAAAATAAGGCATCTAAAAAACAAAATCATTTTTTTTATTCACTTTGTATACTTAGAATGCTTCTTGCATGTAAGTGTTTGCCTAAGTTGTTTTAAGAATGGTCCGTGAAGAGTAAATGATATAGAGAGTTAAGGAATAAACATAAGGTAATTGTTTAGCATGATGGAAATGCTACTTTTAGTGCAGAAATAGACAGGGATTACCACATTTGGGCAAACAGATTCCTTGTGGAATGGGTCATAGGTTTTTTTTAGGGAAAAGATGTGAAAAGTAATCTTGAGGTTATTTGAAATCAGTACAAACATTTTACCATTTTTTCCACAGAAATACTAAAACTTTGTTCACAAATTAAATACAAAACATAAATACCTACAAACATACCTACTTAAAGTGCTACTTCCACACAAAACTAAAGCCCTTGTACAGTAATGGATAGATATTCATCAAAATGGATTGAGGATCGAGATGTGTGGAGTAGTCTGTGATAAGTCAAAAATCATTTAATCACAGCACAGTTGATGCTCTATTTATGATTTTGAATCATAATTAGCCATGATAAAAAAAGTTATTTTGGAAGTTAAGAGGAGTCATTTCTAAAAACAAAAACAAACTAAAGAATAAGAACTAAAAATTGTATCATTATTTTTTCAGTTGGAATACTTGGATCCATTTCTACTCTTAGATGAGTTTAGGGTTCTCAAACCAGCTGGCTTTCCAGATCATCCACATCGAGGATTTGAAACGGTAAGTTTAAAATCATGTTTTATGCACCGGCTTTTATCAAGAAGAGGGCCTTTGGCAAATTTACATTATTCACTTTCACCTACTTTGTATATTTTGCTTTATTCTGTTAACAGAGTAAAACACAATAAAATATATAAAATATAATGAAATAAGTATATAGAAATACATTTGCTTGGTTTGCTCAGATTTTTTTTTTTTTTTTTTTTTTTTTTTTTTTTTTTTTTTTTTTTTTTTTTTTTTTTTTTTTTTTTTCCAGAGACACTACTTTTCATGTTCAAAGCCGTATTCTACCAAATTTTCTTCGCAAAACATCTCAAAAAGTAGCTGGATGGAAATTGAGGGAAATTGCAGCTTATTTTCTGAAATTATTTTTGAAAATCTAGCTACAAAGACCCCATTCCCATTTGTTATTATTTTTTTGGCCTCAAATCAGCTCTGGAGCATCAATTTTTGAAATCCAGGCGGCACATACCTACTGTAAATAAAGTCAGGTTTGGATTCACTCTTACTCGTATGCAAGGGTTAAGTTAAACCTGGACAAAATTCTGAACTTCTATTTTAGACCTACTCACCCACCTCTTGTTACAGCATCTTTATTGTTGAGCAGATTTACCCATTGAAATGGAAATTAGAATGATTGATATCAAATCAAACCAAATTAGTGATTACGTGATCACCTTCAATCACTTATTTGTAAAGTGGGACAAAACCTCGTAAGTGTGTGAGTGGTTCTGATATGTCCTTGTCAGTGCAGATATTTGACAGCTTGTCCCTTACTGAGCTTTTATTACAAATTTGATCTGCTCTAGTTATATTGTGATGGATACCCACCTGCACAATTAGGTCTCTTAAGGCTTCCCCAACCTGTGGTGATCTGGTTTGACCACACCGATGAGGTTTTTTTACCCCCATCAGTCTACCACTTTCTTAAATAATAATAATTTTATTTTAGTTACTTATGAAATCAAAAGGCAACTAAACAGAATAACTCAGGAAATAAAAATTCGGGCTACACAGCCCAACCATGTTAAATCAGTGGCCATTTTCCTTCATCCATGGAACATACATACATAAAAAAGGGGGCGGAAATTTACCCATTTAAAGGCTGACTCGAAGATTTCCTAAGGAGGGTGCCCTCAAATTTTCAAAAAAATTTTGTTTTTTTTGCATGAGGTACATAATGCTTGTCCATACAATATCACTGTGTGAAATACTAAGCTCAAATCGAAGTCCTTCATAATCATATAGAAAATCACAACTTGTTTAAAATTTTCCGATCCGGATTTTGTTATACACTTATCCTATGGCCTGTTATACTGGTACATAAATTTGTCCTGCATGAAAACGAAATCCAATTCATCTCTAACTTTGAATTAAGCATTTTAGGTGAGTATCTTTAGTCTAGTTGTCTTTTTGTGATTACTACAGGTTATACACCACTACCTGGCTGCCGTAGGATCAAAAACTTGGGTGGACTACTTTCTTGCATGGCAAACTTAAAAAGTGCTTTAAAAAAGTCTGAAACTATGCACTAGTTTATATTAAGAAAGTGAAGAAATTTCATGATTGTGACATGGTAGACTGGTAATGTTTCTCAAACTAAAGCGGCATTTGACAGTGAATTTGAGGAAATTTACTCCGCGGACATCAATTTCACATCGATTTGTCAAATTAACTAGCTTTGGCGATCTAATAGAGAATCTTGGGTTGCCGGTGCTGACATCGGGCAAGTTTGGTGATCTTAACTAAAATTTTTCTTGTCATCATATGTTCAAATTTGGTTATTTGGGCGATTTTAGCTTTGTCTTTGGGTGATGTTGTTGTAGTTCCTCTTGAGAGTTTTTAAATGTGAAAGAAACTGCTGCAAAGTTTGCCATTTTTCCCATTCGACAACTGTGTATAAGTGAGTTAGTGGTTTGTAACCTACCGAGATTTTGAATCTCTGAGTCAGCCTTTACGGCATATGAAGTTTTTCATCTTAAAAGAAAAAGATTGGTGGCCTTTACCCCAAAACCACCCCATCTGTAAGTTTTTGCGCCGATATTTCAATCATTTTGGATGTCGAGAGTTAACAAAAGTGATTTTGTAAGCCCCATAGAGACTGTGTAAAATAAATATTGGTCGACCAAATGGGGTGGCACTTTTCGCTCATAACTTCCAAAACCAAACATCCTTGGGCCCTAAGATTTCAACAGGGGGCAACTGAGAAAAATTGTAGCTTTCTTCTGATAATCCAAATTTGACCCACTTCTGGTATAATCTGGGGGTTCTGGTGATAGGCTATTAGCGATCGACCTAGCCCTTTAAAGTGGCATATGCATTGGTGCCTCACTACATAATTCTTCTTCTGAATAACCAAGTAAAATTAAGAATACAGGTAAGATTTTCATGTTTATGCAAGAATACTGTGTCCGGGGCAAGTCAAACATGAATGAATGGGCGAGGCGAAGCCGAGACCCATTATTCAATGTTTTTTACTGCCGAGGACACATTAATTGGCAAATAAACATGGACGTCGCACCATTTATTTCTATTCTTTAGCACCAATAAATGGAATGATACCATAAAAATGGGGCAATTTCTTACTAAAAACCGGAACAGTTGTTTACGTCTTTAATACGCGCGCCGTGTTTCCTCTGCGTAAAGGTTATCGCGTGCGCCTTTAGTGATGGGGACAACACGCCGAAAAGAATTCGCTTTGGGCATCACACTACTGCGCAAATCGCGACCTATTATCACAGAATAATGGGCCGTAAACTGTCCAATCAGAATGCAGCATCTGTAATAAAATAAAAAAAACGGACTTAATTTTTTTCAAGTAAATAACACCCTCAAAAACGACCATTTCTTACTAAAAACGTAACAGTTGTTTACGTCTTTAGAGCGTGCGCTATGTCTTCTCCGCGTAAATGTTAGCGTGTTCGCTTATAATGAAGGGTGGCCGCGCCGAAAAGAATGGGCGCTTTGCATCACGCATTCCAGCTTAACTGGGCGACCCATTATGGCAGAATAATGGGCCGTACACTGACCAATCAAAGTAGCGCTCTTTTGAATATGGGCAGTAGAGGTAATGAATATACCTTTATATATATCTGTACATTTGTGTTTAACCTCAAACCCACCTTCTTTTTTCCAAAATTAATGTAAATCAAGCTCTTTAGCCTGAATTAGTCTATCAGCCCCCTGCTTGGTCAAGCTTAGGCGATGAAGAAAGACACCCTTTATATCGTGCAAAAGTTCTCTGAAATAAGGTCCTTGTTAGTAAGTCATAAAAGAGCCTTCTAATTCTCAGTTTGGGTAAAGAAGGTTTAAGATTTTCGTATAAATTGAAGGGTGCGGCATCAGAATTTTTTTGGTCCCTTTTGCTGGGAAATAGTAAATAAGGGAGTAAAATTAGTACTGGGTAAATTTGAAATCAAGTCAAAATTGGCTGGTATCACAAAAGCGGGTTAACTTTAACCCTGTTAATTTAACCTGGGTTAACTATCCATAGATAATAACATGAATTTAACCCATGATCGTGGGTTAAACCCTGTTTAAAACCCTGGGTTAAAGTTAACCCGCTTTTTGTGCATACCGGCCTTTGTGTTAAATTATAATTATAAAGATGAAACAAGTATAGTTTTGTCAGATTCCACCTTTAGGTAAGCAACTACAGCAGTACCGAATAGATTTCAAGGTCAACAGGGTGGGGGGGGAGGCTAGTATTCCTAATCTACTGTTCCTAGACTGTAAATGTCCATAAATATTGCTTTAAAAAATGCTGTAGGACTATAGACCAACCGACATACTGATAATAATTTTTAATACATGTTATTGCTAATTTAGATTTTTGTCATCGGTTTGTTTTATAAGATTAATTCTCTTTCGCATTGTGATGTAGGTTACATACATGGTATCCGGTGCCATAACTCATAAGATTTCCCTGGATTACTCAAGTACTTTATATGCAAGGAGATTTACAGGTGAGTGTGAAATGAACTATAGAGGCAGCAGATCATCACCTAAAAAGCGACAAAAAAATAGGAGATACCATTATTTTAAGTGGGTAAATAAAGTCATATGCTGAGTTTGTTCCAACACAAAATATTCCATGTGATATGAGATCGAGCATAGTAGCATGCAATTAGGTCTAAAAACAATAACTGTTATTCCCATTTTTAAAGGGTAAGCAGTGATAATGCAATGGCAAATACATTGTTCGCTTATAAACTTAAAATTGTTTAAAATTCCATATCACTACTTTCAGTAGGAACAAAATGCCAAACAGGAAAAAATTGGGTGAGTATTTGAGGAAATTTGTCAATACCGTCCTCCTGGCCAATAGACATACGTGATGGCCTCTCAAATCTACACTAAACAGTGATTGTGGTTTACACCATTAAAGAATAAACAAAGATGCATAATGTTTGTGTTTGCGGCAAAACTGAACAGGTCTTGTGCACAATATACGCTTATTATCTGGGATATTCACAGGGAAAGGCGTCTTCTTTTGGCTAAAGTTGGAATTTTGATACGCCGTATATAAGTTCAGAATCAGATAAAAGGTACTGACTTGTTCACAGACTTCAAGCACCACGTGCAGGTTCTTTAGCACATTCATGACAGAAACAAAATAACCAGAATGGATTGATGATTTTTTTCAATGTTTTCACGATCAGCAATCGCTGCTTTGTCCCTTTAAGAAAAGCATATTTATCATTTAAGGTAATATTTATGAGACAATAGCTGTATGGTTAAAATATTTTGTAGATTTCACAATTGGTGAAAACCAATCACATGGCATGAATTTTTCCACTGTTTAAGAAATGAATTAATTAACATGCACTATCAGTGATTTGCTTAATCATAATAAAAAAAAAATCATCAGAACAGATTTTTGCATGTTTATAACGGTGCGTTTAGGTATCCAACATACCCTCCAAGTTATAAGACCAAAAGCAGTCTAATAGGGATAAAATCGGATTATTTTAGTAACTCTTTCCATATGGACACTTGCTACAACATGTATTGAATGGGGAGTCATATCTTTGGATGATGTTGTTTTTCTTGTTGGAAAAAATAACTTATGGGAATTCTATAGACTTATCCTTCACTTTAAAGCTGTTCTTGCAAATTTCAATTAGTTTGACTCTTTTGGGACTCACTGTAGTGTTCTTTAAATCTGATCTACCTGGAACGATTAGGCCACATATCCAGTAGGCGACAACTTTCGTCTTATAATTTGAGTTTTCAATGTCTGCCAGTGGTGTACAACTGGAGGTTGTTTCCCCACTCAAAATAGTGGGTTTGGTCATTTTGGGTGCACCTGGTCCAGGGAACCGCCGATGTATTTTTCACTGAAACACATTAATTTGGGGTCTCTTTTCTCATTATACTGTATCAGGTCTTACTGATCTCATGGTTGGCCTTTCAATTTTGTCCCCGTAAATATTGTTTGTTATGCCAATTGATGTCTGCTAGTAGCTTATTGGGTATTAAGGAACTGGACTTTGATAGTAACTACTAAACCGTAACATTGAAACGATAGACTGGTTTCATGTGTGCTAATTTTTCCCGCTTGGGGCTTGGCTTAAACAAAAATTGTTTGTTAACCCTAAGCAGAGGAAAATATTAGGGTCGATTGGTCAGATTTTTTAAATATGAACTTCACACTGTTTTACACTACTACCAAAATGATTATAACTTTAAAATTTAAAGGCTTTTTTCAATGACAGAGCAAAGATCTTTATTTTACTTGTTGTAAGTTTTTTTAGTCCCCGCCGAACGAAGTCGATAGGGGCTATAAAATGGTCTCCGTCCGTATGTCTGTATGTCCGTATGTATGTAGGTATGGATGTCCGTGATAAAATGTTAACCCTGGTAACATTTGGCAATCTTTTTTTTGGATGATCTAGAGTTTCCAAACTTGGGTATATTCTAGGAGGGGGAACCCCCTACTAACCATGTAATTCATACCCCCCGGGTCCTCCCCTGGTCTGTCAGGGGTAGGGGAAAAAGGTCAAGGGAAAAAAGGTCAATATTGCACGAAATTCAACATTGTGTACATTTATCTGGAGTTCCGTTAGGGCTACTACGTTGATTTACATTGGTGGAAAGATGCAGGTTGATGAGTTCTCGACTATTATATTTTGGGTGTAAATATGCTAATTAGTTATCTATTTTGCATAATTTATGAAAAATTTTCCCTCAAGGCTGGTGGTACAAGTTGTTCATGAGTTCTGTAAGGCGTAAATGATGTAACTTGGTGGAAGGGAGAGCACTGAGGAGTTTTCTCGACTTGATTAGATATTTGGCGTATTTCGGGCAATTAAATATGCAATGAGCTAATTAATATGCAAATAAAGTCAGGTTTGGATTCACTCTTACTCGTATGCAAGGGTTAAGTTAAACCTGGACAAATCTGAACTTCTATTTTTAAGACGCTACTCACCCCCCTCTTGTCTACAGCATTTATTGTTGAGCATATTTACCCATTGAAAGGGATAAATTAGAATGATTGATTACAAAACAAACCAATTAGTGATTCGTACGTTAGCACCTTCAATCATCACTTATTGTAAAGTGGGACAAAAACTAAGTGTGTGAGTGGTTCTGATATGTCCTTGTCATGCAGAATATTTGACAGCTTGTCCCTTACTGAGCTTTTATTAAAATTTGATCTGCTCTAGTTATATTGTGATGGATACCCACCTGCACAATTAGGTCTCTTAAGGCTTCCCCAACCTGTGGTGATCTGGTTTGACCACACCGATGAGGTTTTTTTACCCCCATCAGTCTACCACTTTCTTAAATAATAATAATTTTATTTTAGTTACTTATGAAATCAAAAGGCAACTAAACAGAATAACTCAGGAAATAAAAATTCGGGCTACACAGCCCAACCATGTTAAATCAGTGGCCATTTTCCTTCATCCATGGAACATACATACATAAAAAAGGGGGCGGAAATTTACCCATTTAAAGGCTGACTCGAAGATTTCCTAAGGAGGGTGCCCTCAAATTTTCAAAAAAATTTTGTTTTTTTTGCATGAGGTACATAATGCTTGTCCATACAATATCACTGTGTGAAATACTAAGCTCAAATCGAAGTCCTTCATAATCATATAGAAAATCACAACTTGTTTAAAATTTTCCGATCCGGATTTTGTTATACACTTATCCTATGGCCTGTTATACTGGTACATAAATTTGTCCTGCATGAAAACGAAATCCAATTCATCTCTAACTTTGAATTAAGCATTTTAGGTGAGTATCTTTAGTCTAGTTGTCTTTTTGTGATTACTACAGGTTATACACCACTACCTGGCTGCCGTAGGATCAAAAACTTGGGTGGACTACTTTCTTGCATGGCAAACTTAAAAAGTGCTTTAAAAAAGTCTGAAACTATGCACTAGTTTATATTAAGAAAGTGAAGAAATTTCATGATTGTGACATGGTAGACTGGTAATGTTTCTCAAACTAAAGCGGCATTTGACAGTGAATTTGAGGAAATTTACTCCGCGGACATCAATTTCACATCGATTTGTCAAATTAACTAGCTTTGGCGATCTAATAGAGAATCTTGGGTTGCCGGTGCTGACATCGGGCAAGTTTGGTGATCTTAACTAAAATTTTTCTTGTCATCATATGTTCAAATTTGGTTATTTGGGCGATTTTAGCTTTGTCTTTGGGTGATGTTGTTGTAGTTCCTCTTGAGAGTTTTTAAATGTGAAAGAAACTGCTGCAAAGTTTGCCATTTTTCCCATTCGACAACTGTGTATAAGTGAGTTAGTGGTTTGTAACCTACCGAGATTTTGAATCTCTGAGTCAGCCTTTACGGCATATGAAGTTTTTCATCTTAAAAGAAAAAGATTGGTGGCCTTTACCCCAAAACCACCCCATCTGTAAGTTTTTGCGCCGATATTTCAATCATTTTGGATGTCGAGAGTTAACAAAAGTGATTTTGTAAGCCCCATAGAGACTGTGTAAAATAAATATTGGTCGACCAAATGGGGTGGCACTTTTCGCTCATAACTTCCAAAACCAAACATCCTTGGGCCCTAAGATTTCAACAGGGGGCAACTGAGAAAAATTGTAGCTTTCTTCTGATAATCCAAATTTGACCCACTTCTGGTATAATCTGGGGGTTCTGGTGATAGGCTATTAGCGATCGACCTAGCCCTTTAAAGTGGCATATGCATTGGTGCCTCACTACATAATTCTTCTTCTGAATAACCAAGTAAAATTAAGAATACAGGTAAGATTTTCATGTTTATGCAAGAATACTGTGTCCGGGGCAAGTCAAACATGAATGAATGGGCGAGGCGAAGCCGAGACCCATTATTCAATGTTTTTACTGCCGAGGACACATTAATTGGCAAATAAACATGGACGTCGCACCATTTATTTCTATTCTTTAGCACCAATAAATGGAATGATACCATAAAAATGGGGCAATTTCTTACTAAAAACCGGAACAGTTGTTTACGTCTTTAATACGCGCGCCGTGTTTCCTCTGCGTAAAGGTTATCGCGTGCGCCTTTAGTGATGGGGACAACACGCCGAAAAGAATTCGCTTTGGGCATCACACTACTGCGCAAATCGCGACCTATTATCACAGAATAATGGGCCGTAAACTGTCCAATCAGAATGCAGCATCTGTAATAAAATAAAAAAAACGGACTTAATTTTTTTCAAGTAAATAACACCCTCAAAAACGACCATTTCTTACTAAAAACGTAACAGTTGTTTACGTCTTTAGAGCGTGCGCTATGTCTTCTCCGCGTAAATGTTAGCGTGTTCGCTTATAATGAAGGGTGGCCGCGCCGAAAAGAATGGGCGCTTTGCATCACGCATTCCAGCTTAACTGGGCGACCCATTATGGCAGAATAATGGGCCGTACACTGACCAATCAAAGTAGCGCTCTTTTGAATATGGGCAGTAGAGGTAATGAATATACCTTTATATATATCTGTACATTTGTGTTTAACCTCAAACCCACCTTCTTTTTTCCAAAATTAATGTAAATCAAGCTCTTTAGCCTGAATTAGTCTATCAGCCCCCTGCTTGGTCAAGCTTAGGCGATGAAGAAAGACACCCTTTATATCGTGCAAAAGTTCTCTGAAATAAGGTCCTTGTTAGTAAGTCATAAAAGAGCCTTCTAATTCTCAGTTTGGGTAAAGAAGGTTTAAGATTTTCGTATAAATTGAAGGGTGCGGCATCAGAATTTTTTGGTCCCTTTTGCTGGGAAATAGTAAATAAGGGAGTAAAATTAGTACTGGGTAAATTTGAAATCAAGTCAAAATTGGCTGGTATCACAAAAGCGGGTTAACTTTAACCCTGTTAATTTAACCTGGGTTAACTATCCATAGATAATAACATGAATTTAACCCATGATCGTGGGTTAAACCCTGTTTAAAACCCTGGGTTAAAGTTAACCCGCTTTTTGTGCATACCGGCCTTTGTGTTAAATTATAATTATAAAGATGAAACAAGTATAGTTTTGTCAGATTCCACCTTTAGGTAAGCAACTACAGCAGTACCGAATAGATTTCAAGGTCAACAGGGTGGGGGGGGAGGCTAGTATTCCTAATCTACTGTTCCTAGACTGTAAATGTCCATAAATATTGCTTTAAAAAATGCTGTAGGACTATAGACCAACCGACATACTGATAATAATTTTTAATACATGTTATTGCTAATTTAGATTTTTGTCATCGGTTTGTTTTATAAGATTAATTCTCTTTCGCATTGTGATGTAGGTTACATACATGGTATCCGGTGCCATAACTCATAAGATTTCCCTGGATTACTCAAGTACTTTATATGCAAGGAGATTTACAGGTGAGTGTGAAATGAACTATAGAGGCAGCAGATCATCACCTAAAAAGCGACAAAAAAATAGGAGATACCATTATTTTAAGTGGGTAAATAAAGTCATATGCTGAGTTTGTTCCAACACAAAATATTCCATGTGATATGAGATCGAGCATAGTAGCATGCAATTAGGTCTAAAAACAATAACTGTTATTCCCATTTTTAAAGGGTAAGCAGTGATAATGCAATGGCAAATACATTGTTCGCTTATAAACTTAAAATTGTTTAAAATTCCATATCACTACTTTCAGTAGGAACAAAATGCCAAACAGGAAAAAATTGGGTGAGTATTTGAGGAAATTTGTCAATACCGTCCTCCTGGCCAATAGACATACGTGATGGCCTCTCAAATCTACACTAAACAGTGATTGTGGTTTACACCATTAAAGAATAAACAAAGATGCATAATGTTTGTGTTTGCGGCAAAACTGAACAGGTCTTGTGCACAATATACGCTTATTATCTGGGATATTCACAGGGAAAGGCGTCTTCTTTTGGCTAAAGTTTGGAATTTTGATACGCCGTATATAAGTTCAGAATCAGATAAAAGGTACTGACTTGTTCACAGACTTCAAGCACCACGTGCAGGTTCTTTAGCACATTCATGACAGAAACAAAATAACCAGAATGGATTGATGATTTTTTTCAATGTTTTCACGATCAGCAATCGCTGCTTTGTCCCTTTAAGAAAAGCATATTTATCATTTAAGGTAATATTTATGAGACAATAGCTGTATGGTTAAAATATTTTGTAGATTTCACAATTGGTGAAAACCAATCACATGGCATGAATTTTTCCACTGTTTAAGAAATGAATTAATTAACATGCACTATCAGTGATTTGCTTAAATCATAATAAAAAAAAATCATCAGAACAGATTTTTGCATGTTTATAACGGTGCGTTTAGGTATCCAACATACCCTCCAAGTTATAAGACCAAAAGCAGTCTAATAGGGATAAAATCGGATTATTTTAGTAACTCTTTCCATATGGACACTTGCTACAACATGTATTGAATGGGGAGTCATATCTTTGGATGATGTTGTTTTTCTTGTTGGAAAAAATAACTTATGGGAATTCTATAGACTTATCCTTCACTTTAAAGCTGTTCTTGCAAATTTCAATTAGTTTGACTCTTTTGGGACTCACTGTAGTGTTCTTTAAATCTGATCTACCTGGAACGATTAGGCCACATATCCAGTAGGCGACAACTTTCGTCTTATAATTTGAGTTTTCAATGTCTGCCAGTGGTGTACAACTGGAGGTTGTTTCCCCACTCAAAATAGTGGGTTTGGTCATTTTGGGTGCACCTGGTCCAGGGAACCGCCGATGTATTTTTCACTGAAACACATTAATTTGGGGTCTCTTTTCTCATTATACTGTATCAGGTCTTACTGATCTCATGGTTGGCCTTTCAATTTTGTCCCCGTAAATATTGTTTGTTATGCCAATTGATGTCTGCTAGTAGCTTATTGGGTATTAAGGAACTGGACTTTGATAGTAACTACTAAACCGTAACATTGAAACGATAGACTGGTTTCATGTGTGCTAATTTTTCCCGCTTGGGGCTTGGCTTAAACAAAAATTGTTTGTTAACCCTAAGCAGAGGAAAATATTAGGGTCGATTGGTCAGATTTTTTAAATATGAACTTCACACTGTTTTACACTACTACCAAAATGATTATAACTTTAAAATTTAAAGGCTTTTTTCAATGACAGAGCAAAGATCTTTATTTTACTTGTTGTAAGTTTTTTTAGTCCCCGCCGAACGAAGTCGATAGGGGCTATAAAATGGTCTCCGTCCGTATGTCTGTATGTCCGTATGTATGTAGGTATGGATGTCCGTGATAAAATGTTAACCCTGGTAACATTTGGCAATCTTTTTTTTGGATGATCTAGAGTTTCCAAACTTGGGTATATTCTAGGAGGGGGAACCCCCTACTAACCATGTAATTCATACCCCCCGGGTCCTCCCCTGGTCTGTCAGGGGTAGGGGAAAAAGGTCAAGGGAAAAAAGGTCAATATTGCACGAAATTCAACATTGTGTACATTTATCTGGAGTTCCGTTAGGGCTACTACGTTGATTTACATTGGTGGAAAGATGCAGGTTGATGAGTTCTCGACTATTATATTTTGGGTGTAAATATGCTAATTAGTTATCTATTTTGCATAATTTATGAAAAATTTTCCCTCAAGGCTGGTGGTACAAGTTGTTCATGAGTTCTGTAAGGCGTAAATGATGTAACTTGGTGGAAGGGAGAGCACTGAGGAGTTTTCTCGACTTGATTAGATATTTGGCGTATTTCGGGCAATTAAATATGCAATGAGCTAATTAATATGCAAATATATCATTGTACTTGCTAGGTGGGGGGAAGTATACAACAAGGTATTAACATATGTAGAACCCAGTTTTCATTGAAGGTTGTTTTTTTCTGTGTTGTACCGTGGGTCAGTCTTTTGTGTTGCCAGCCTGTTTTACTTCTTGAAAATGTGACAATACTAAAATTCTGGTGTTTCGCCCGTTCCATTTCCGTATGGTCCCAAATTTAAATGGTGGTCACATGATTTTTTTTAAAATGTGTTGCCCAAATTGAATAAATATCATATTTTGACTAATTTATGAATTTTCAGGGATTTTGCATGATGAATTTTAGATTTCTTGATACCATTTTACCAAAAGGTACCATTTTTTTCAATTTTTTTTGGCGAGCTAGTGGTGGCCAAAATTAAGGTGGATTGGTGCAGTTTTAGTTGTCACTTGGTGATCGCGATATTCGGCGGGACATATTTTACACGCATCGCGTAATACGAGTGTTTTTTTTGTCTTGTTTTGATTTTTTTCATCTTTGTGTTGGTCAAAAAAAAGAATTCTAAAAAATTGTAAATGAAAATCAAGAGTCAGTTGGTAGATAGATTTTTTTTGGTGGCCCATTTCATAAAAATTGAGTCTCCAGGTTTTTCTACTAGTTGGTCAGGTTTACGTTTAAAACAAACCTTTTTTTTTGCCTGGGAAATGGCCATTCATAAGGCCCCTGCAGCCAGTAATCGCTAAAGGCAAACACTTTTTATTTTTAAATATTAGGGAAGTCTTTTGTTTCCTGTAAAAGATCCTAATTCTGGCTTTATGTAAACAAATCTAAATCACACCTATCTGCCTCGTATGACAAATGTGGTGGGAGTGGGTTGATCTTTGTTCACGCCTTCCTGAACACCTTTGCTATCGGTTCCATTTGTGACTGTCGAGGGTCAAAAGTGTGAACGACTCCCAGACTGCTTTCATGCGGCGGGATTGATGTTGGAATCGTGTCGTTTTGACGAAAATTGTCCTCCGTGGTCATTTATATTAGGGTTCAATTTACTCTCCACGCTGATACTGCAAGCGCTTTGGTAGCTTTGGTGATATTTGCATTTATGAACTGTCCACCTACATGTAGCCATTTTGTCTTGTTACTCCGTTTGTTTCTAGATTATAAAAGATAGATGAACGGGTACATGACCTTTACTTGAATAGTCCTGTTTTAAATTTCCGTAGTGAACTCACAATGATCCTTTCCTCCATTTATAAACAGTTCAAGGACTAGTGTGTTCTGAGCAATAGGATATGGTATGTTAATAGTGTAGTGCCATGTTGATTTGAGTGGGCCCCAAACTGGTAAGCCAGTGTAGTTGCTCCTTCTCCCAACTGAAACTACATTTAATACTCCTGCTCATTCTAAAACTTTTCAAAGGCCATCTTTTCAAGATTTTCATCCAATATACACCCTCAATTTCATGGAAATCACAGTTGAGACTAAAGACCCCTTTTGGGGATTTTCATTACTGCTCGTTTTAAACTGCCTTCTTACAGAGGATTAGAAACAGACAAATAACATCAAGTCTTTCAACCTTTTATGGGGGATGCGTTGAATCGGGCGAAGTGGAAAGAGGGAGTAAGGGCGATTGCTACGAATGTGAGGTGAATCCGGCCACCCCCGGTTGCGGGGACAAAACCAGATTTAAAACTTTGGTTTTACTACTACTACTACTACTACCTAAAGCTACAAGATGTGGAGGCTAACAGTGGCTTTGAAGGCTTTTAGGGAGGTGCACTTGACAACATCCTCGGGCAGGTAGTTCCATAATGTAGGAGCAAATGCATAAAAAGACCTTTTGGAAAGCGAGAGCCTACGGAAGGGTGGATCAAGAGAGAGGCTATTGAGATTGCGAAGGGTGGGTCTAGGGTGAGACTTGAAGGGATTAGGAGAAGAGCAAAGGTGGTTAAGAATCTTGAAGAGATGGCACAGGACAGCAATGTCACGGCGCTTAGATAGGGGAGGAAGATTGGAGGCAAGGAGGAGATCTTCATGGGAGAGATTCCAGGACAGGAGAATGACTCTGCAGGCAAATCGCTGAGTTGATTCCAACCTGTTGGTTAGCTTGATGTTTAAAGGGTGCCAAGTAATACTGCCGTACTCAAGGATTGGTTGAACCAAGGCAAGGTACAGAAAACGGCGTGTGGTGGCGGAGGCGTTGTTAAAAGCCCTGTGGATGTAGCCTATGGTTCTCCTGGCTTTCTTGCAGATATAGTCCACATGCACATTCCAGGATAAATTTTCAGAGATGTGAATACCAAGGAATTTGACAGAGGAAACTCTTTCAATCACCTGGTTATTCATGCTGAGACAGAGGTTGGGAAAAGGGTTTTTCTTGGTGGAAATGACCATGAGTTTAGTCTTGCTGGCATTGGCAGTAAGATTGTTGTTGGTAAACCAGTTATGAATGGTATCAATGTCTGCTTGAAAGCTGGTGATATCACTGTCATGGCTGATGGGTTTGTACAGGGTGGTGTCATCAGCATAAAGAACCAAGGAACTGTTGAGAGAAAATGAAGAATTAGAAAGATCATTGATATAGATAAGAAAGAGTAGCGGCCCCAAGACAGAGCCCTGGGGAACACCAGACAGAGCAGGGACAGGATCAGAAGAAATGCCAAGAACAGAAACAGACTGTACGGCCAGAAAGGTAGGACCTAAGCCAGCAAAGAAGGGGACCAGTGATCCCAGCAGAATGGAGTTTACGCGAAAGACGGCCATGAGGGACTTTGTCAAGGCCTTACTTAGGTCGAATAAGGCAACAGCCACATTTTTCCGACTTTCAAGATGCACATACCAATCATTAAGGGCCATGAGGAGGGCATCGGCAGTGGAAGACTTCGGAGAAACAAATTGATGTTTTGTTAGAACTTTGTTGCATTAGATGAGAAAGATGTACTTGTGGATAACCCTTTCCAAAATCTTGCAGACAATTGGTTGTAACGATATGGGACGGTAGTTGGAAACAGATGACATCACCAGACTTGAGATCGGAATGACCCGAGAAAGCTTCCATGCACTGGGTTTAGCACCACGTGGCGATGGAGAGATTAATGATCTTACAAAGACTGGATGAAACATGTAACAGCACAATTCTTAAGCATTGTGACTGTTATGCCATCCACACCTGCAGCTGAGTTATTATTTAAGAGCTTGCCGAATGAGCTTCACAATCGCCCCGGACTACTCTGAAAGGAGAACGAAAGTAAAGTAATGTTTATAGTGGGACGAAAAGTTTGGTGCAGATCCACGGTGAAACACTCGGCAAAAAATTTGAAGCTGAATGAATTGGCGTCTCGCTAGGTGAAGAGCACTTTTCCCTTGTAATTGATGATGAAATGTACAGAAAAGGAAGAAACAGCACGCTAAAAGATTGGAAAATCTCCATTCAATTTGTTTTTTGGTCGTTGGCAGTATGACTAAAATATCTGATTTGTCCTTATTAGGCTGCTTTCAGTCTTAGAGCGCTTGCATGGTTTTAGGATGGCTATACTTGTTGCAGACAGGCAAAATCTTTACCCAACCATTGCTAGTGCCCTTTAAAGGTGCGTTTTCCAATCGTCTTGGATCCCTGATTTACCTGGAAGTATATCAATTTTGATATCAGATGAAAGGCCGTATTTTCCCTCTTTGTCGTCCTGAAATTTGAGCCCTCAAATCTAGTTCATTCCCAATTATAAACACAAACACTGTATTTATTGTTAACCATCAATATTACAACAGTATGAATATGGCTTTGCAATCTGCATTATTGCTTCTACCAACAAAACTGCAAGTTTGTTTTCCATGTTTCCGATGGGGTGTATGTGCAAGTGCGAGTCTCTCATATCGAGTAAATGACCCAATAGACATAAATCGGAACAAAGCACCTTTTCAATTACAGGCCGTCTTAAAAGTAAGTTTGGCCTCCGGGACATATTAGGTATTAATCACCTGATCACTGCTCGCCATTCTGATTGGTTATTTCTGGGGTCTTTTAATTATTAAAGCCAATCAGAGATATGGTAGGAAAAACTTAAAGGTGCTTGTTCCGATTTATGTGTATGTGTGTTCCCTACTTGATATGAGAGCCTGCACTTGCACATACACCCCATCAAGGTATAACCGTGGAAACAAACTTTCGGTTTTTGATGGATGACGCAATAATGCATGTTGCAAAGCCCTATTCAATACTGTGATAATAAAGTGGTTACCACTAAAAAGGGCGTTTTTTTGTTTATAAATCTTGGGAGAAATGGATTCGAGGCTCAACTATCCAGGACGACAATGATAAAAATACTGCCTTCATCTGATATCAAAATCGATACTATTTTTTTTTTCTTCCGGGTAAATCAGGGGGGGTCCCAAAGACGATCGGAACACGCACCTTTCAAAGTGCATTCAGATATATAAAGGTATGTTTTGATTGTTTCTCTGAAGTTGGACATGTATCGTTCGTTCTTTCGTGTCCCAAGTCATTCGTAATGGCTTTTGGTGGTTGTCAGATTTGTTCACTGTGTAAGCTATCCGGGCCGCGTGGTATCAATGATACGGCCGCTCCTACCATGGCCCGCGTTTTTTTGAAACTGGGGGCGGAATTGGGAACAGTCAGGGTTTACACCCTACTCTTATAATTATTCGACACTGACTGCGATTGTACATGTACAGTTTGTGACTCTCTGTACATATGGGACCGACGGCTTAACGTCCCCTCCTAAGGACGGGATGCTTTCATGATATCATTGCCCAATTCCAAGTGAACCTGGAGGATAGCGGTATTCTGTATTTAATCAATAGCTCGTATCAGATTAATCCAGAATGAGCACCCTAGTGAGTCCGCATCAAGTGGACCCACCGGGATTCGAACCCGGGATTTTTTGTTTTGGTATATTTCGCCATAGGCAAGCACCCTAACCACTAGACCACGCTCTCCCACAATCAGGTTATCCGTAATAAACCCATCAGATATAACTGTAGTTTGGTTAAGTTGTTTAAAGAGAGGGAGAGATATCAGGCTAAAAGTCTTTAAAATGCAATGACACTTCATTGAGAGGATATCGGGTATAACAAAAATATATCTTTTGGCATCATTGTGCCAGTATACAGTCAAAATGATTATTGATAATTCATAACCATAGTTTTTTGTCTTTCTTTTTTCCCCACTTTTTTAAATCTGACCTCCTGTAATATGCTTATCAATTGTTGCAATTTCCAGAACAATGTCTGCTATTTTTGTTGCTGCCAAAAGAGATCATTGAGTCCCATGCTTGAATTTGATGATAACTTGTTATCAGAGTGCAAAATTTAAGTCTTCAAAATGAACCTTTTTAACTGAATTCTGGATCAATGTTTTCGTATGGATTACCAAATACATGCACGGCGTCTCGACAGGCATTGTTCACCTCCCCATACAGATCATTGATTGTGTGCGCATTATTCATGTGACTTAGTCAGTAGGCATGATATGAATTTTAATGGGTCCTAACACCAAAAAGTGCATGTGGCCCGATGTTTTGTCCGCGCGTGTGTTGATGAGACCTTCCAGCTATTATCACCTGTGCGCATGTGATCAAAACAGCAGATATTCAAACCTGTGCAACATAGAAGTGCATTGATACATCAGGTAAAATGCCGCAATGATGTGCTCTGTACCGTTACAGACTGACGTACAACCCCAAAATACCGACTGTTTTACTGGGCTCACGATCTCGAACTGTACCCTTGATCATTGTTATATTTCAGGGATTTTTTCAGTGTCTCATGTTTCTTCAGATTTTTCTTTTTTTTATTTTGTTTTTCCAAAATCAGGTACAACAGCCTGTTTTAGCCCAAATTTATCAATGTTGGAAAATTTTTTAGAAAATTTGTTTTGTAAAAATTGTTCATTTTTTTCTCTTGATTTTTCAGTTTTTGGGCTATTTTAGGCGAATTTGAGCTCCAGAAAAGAAAAAAAAGAAAAAAAAGCAAAAATTTTTAAAAAATCGCCCGACCGACCGACCGACTCGCAAGGTCCGCTCGCCCGTAAACATGGCTTTTCTTTTTTTCGTCGCTTAATGGAGAATGCACTCGAGCAGTTCAGGAAGTGTGGAGCATAATGTGTTTTTCTTTTTACTGTACATACACCTTTGTGTCCTTTGCTCACATCCCTTTTGTGTTGCTCCAATCTTTGGGCCTCGCCTTCCAATATTGGGTGGCACTTGTTGTCATGGCAGATGTAGTTGTGTGTGTCTGTTTTTTCTGTTCATTTGTTTTTTCAGCAATTTAAGTCCAAAATTCACATGGAAGATCGTCTTTAAAACCACTGATGGTTTCCTCGTCCAGGTGAAATCAGGCCTGGACTCCTCTCTGGATTTGAAGACCTCACAGTCATCTGTGGCTAATTGTTTGTGACTCTCCACACAGTCAAAGTTCGGTGAAAATTCACACCGATCTTGTTGAAAGAAGGACTTTGTTATGGACCAACGCGGTTTGTGAGTCTGTTGATGAAGTTGACCCAGGCTTCCTTTAGGTTCAAGATAGAAGATGACCATTGCTCAAACCATCTGCCATTGATCCGGAATGATCGATAGGGACACTGCGACTGCAGTGCATGGATTGGGTATCAAAGTCATTCCATGAATTCTTCTGATCCTCAAAGGGTGTTGGTAGGGGCTAATGAATTAATGAGTTCATGCTAATTGCATATCAACCAAAAATGTCAAAATCACTATACTTAATTTAATCTTGTAGGGTGTTAACTGTGATGACTTCTGGTGTTGTATTGTCAATTACAATGCACTCTTTTCAAAACTGCCCCAAAGTGAAAGGTTTTTTGTAATTTCAAATTTCTTGAACAAATTGTGTCAAGAGACATTTCTATTTCTCAGAAAAAACAGTAGTGTGAGTACCAATAAGCATGTACCAATTTTACTGTTCAGCTGGTGTTCGCCTTTTCTTTCCCTTTCGGATTTTCCCCCCTACTTATTTGACATGTGCAGAATGGCACTTTCCACGGTAATGGAATGGACATCAGGCTTGTTTTGGACTTTCAAACCCAGTGCAAAACAAAAGGATTTTATTACAATGTAAAAATATACTCCATAATTCTAGGCATGAGCTACTCGGTTATTGCAATTTTCAGCTACTTTTTTTTCAACAAAACACTTTGTTAATGATTTTTGTATCCTAATGAGCTTTGTTTCCATGGAACTGCTTCGAATATTTAGATGTCCTTCATCAGCTTCCAAGCTTGTTTTTTAAGCGATTCAACATCTTATATGCAGGGTAAAGCTACCCTGATTGAAAATTTAGGAAAATCTGAAGAAGGTTCAGTCCATTGTCACTGACTTAAGTAGATTTGTTCTTTCGAATGAGCCATTAAAATTATGTGTTTAGGTAGGAACCTACCATTTATGTGTTTCATTGTAACCTGCCATGTGGTTAATTGATTCTTTTACACTTTTGTCATTGCACGCAATCATATATGAAACCTGTAAGTGGAAAACATTGTTTTTGGTCTAGTAATTAGTAGAACATAAGAAAGTACAAATATCAATGAAATCTCTGAGGCAGGGCTTGAAATAGCACAAATGATTTGTTGCCTGCTGCATACTTTGTTTTGAGGAGTTTCCATAACTGCCCATCTGAACATTTTTTACTGACACACTTTGAATTCGAAAACAATTCATGAAAAAAGCATGTTTATTCCGTTAAGGTTTCAAAATTAAGTGTGTCAGAAAATGTCTTCAGATGGGTGTTTTCAGGTTATGGAAACTATTTTATTTATAACATTTCCATGGGCAGGGGTGGAAATCACTAGTGAATTGTCAATTGTAACCGTGTTAGCCTGCCTTAGACACAAGATTGCATTATTTCTTGAGCGGGCTTGGGGCCGTCCAGGTATCTGTATACTTACTCTGAAGTTTCCATTGCAATCTCTAAGTCCCAAATAATAGATTAAAATTTACGTCAGAAGTGGGAATCGATCCCACAACCTTTAGAGTACAAGACGAGCCCATACAGGCACGCCACGCAATTCGAGCCGGCAGAAGATCCTTTTATGTAATACTTAAATAAATAAATGAAGGAAAATAGAAGCGCAACCCATGACCATAATCTTATTGAGTGCCGAGGTTGACCCGCTTCTATTTCAGGTACTGAGAATAGAGGTCATCATTCAGAAATTTTGTTATCAAGTTTTGTTTATTTTTCACAATCCAAGATGGTGTTTCAGTTACTATTTAATGGGCATTACTCAGTGGTGGTGCAGACTTCATTTGGCTGGGGGGGGGGGGTGAATTTTGGGGGGCAAAAGTGAAAATGAGGTGGGGGAAAAAATCAAACAACAATTTTGGTTGATTTGTGCCCAAATTGGGTGAATTTTGGCCCCCTCCCCCCAAAATCTGTCATTTTTCTTCCGGCGGGCCAGGGTGGGGGGAAGAAACTGGGGGGAAAGAAAGATTTTTTTTGGGGGGGGGGGCAAATGCCCCCAGCCCCCCCTGGGTGCCGCCACCGACTACCTTCATAATAAAAACCTCAAAAAATTGGTGTCATACAAATCCCCCAAACTATTTGATTAAATTTGGTGCTCCTATCACTTTGTTTCAGAAAGTAAAAGGTTAAAAAATGTCACTTTAAACATGTCTATAGCCCATACTTGTTACAATATTTCCGCTTTTGTTGTTATATATCTTTCTTGTTTATAGCACAGTGGTCTACCATTGGCAAAATAAATTGCTGCCCTCTAAAGGTCACCTTTATCCATTTCTTTGACCTTATCAAGCCAAAACCATTGGGAAGGAAAAGGAGCAGTATTTTGAAAGGGCCATTGCAATTAGTGATGCAGAACGGACTAGACAAAAGGCAGAATCGAATGCCCATATGTGCCAGGTCCTGAAAGGGCAAGTTGCCTTGTCACATGTAATTGCGCACACTATGAAATTATGACAAAAAAGATGTGATGTAAGGATATAGTGAATTCCCTGCTTCAGATCAACGGTTGTCATGATCATTCAAGCTTTCCTTCATTGGGTGGTACGGGAAATTGTTGCGACAATGTTCACACATCTGCGGTTAATTAGGCCTACATTGATTAGTGGGGACGGGTAATGGGTTAACAGGTACATGAATTAAAAGCTTGTTGTCAAAACTCTTTTTTTTTTTTGGTGGAACTAATGAAATAATTAATGTGTTTTTGGTGTCAATAAGGTGAAAAAGTCTGATTGGCTGGACAAATGACTGAATCTTATTGTGAGATTGAATGAGTAGTTCCAAAATTGCAAATCAGGGATGGCAATGTCATATCCTGCATTCACATAAGCAGTAGTAGTAGTAAATCCCCTTTTTTAAATCCATTTTTGTCCCCATGAACAGGATGGCCAGAATTTACCTCATTACTTGTAGCATCGCCCTTTTACCCCCCTCCTTCTACCGCCTGATTCAAGGCATCCTCCATCCTCAACCCAACCCTCGTACTCTCCTCCTCCTCGACTTGCTTCTTCCGTGTCTTCTTTTGTCATCCCCTTTTCCTCCAACCGCCCACCCCAAACTCAAGGGACCTTCTTAAAAAAACATTCCACATCCCTCCTCAGCACATGCCCATGCCAACGTACAACATTTGCCTTTGCCAACCGGCGCACTGCTTCTTATAAAACCAACATCTGCATCAAGTCCTCAGTCCTCATCCTATCCATCAACTTCATACCACACATCGCTCTCACCATTGCTCTCTCTGTCACAGTATTTTTGGATTCTGTAACTTCCCTGGGCCCTCCCCATTATGCCATAAAATGTAGGCACAATTACATTATACCCTGCACACCAAATACGTGTAGGCAGCACAACATTTCCAGCAATGACAAGTGACAATATCAGGTTGTAGAAATCATTTTAAATTCAACTTAATACCTTCCACAGGGGGTAGCAAATGTAACTGGAATAGCATGCTGTGGGCTTTATTTCCTGTTAGAGGGGTAGATATTTTAGCAGGTATTTCCTGGTAGACAAATGAGACATATAATAATAGGGAAATCCCACAAGATTTTTATTTTCTATGGAAAGTGTTCTTCAATATGCAAGTACATTCATTTTCACTTTTAAATTCTGTGCACACGCCATAACATAAAATAAGCAATTATTGCATTTAATCTGCACGTGTCACTTTTATTGTGACTTAGCAACAGAGAAAAGAATCCTATCCAACAGTTCAGACAGAAAATTTCCAATATACCAGGCATACTTGTGACCAAGATATGTAATTTTCAATTTATCCTTCAAAGGTGCTTGTTCCGATTTATGTGTATTGTGTTCTCTACTTGATATGAGAGCCTGTCACTTGCACATACACCCCATCAAGTACTGTGGGAAACAAACTTGCAGTTTTGATGGTAGAAGCAATAATGCATGTTGCAAAGCCCTATTCAATACTGTGCTAATATTGATGGTTAACCACTAAAACGGTGGTTTTTTTTTGTTTATATCTTGGGAATGAAATGGATTTGAGGGCTCAAATTTCAGAACGACAATGAGAAAAATACGGCCTTTCATCTGATATCAAAATCTATACTACTTCCGGGTAAATCAGGGGGTCCCAAAGACGATCGGAACATGCACCTTTCAATTATAATGTTGCTAATAAGTATTTGTCAAGTCATGATCAGCATGAGCATATAATTAACGTTAGTTAATAGCCATGAACTTGTGTCTCCTTAACTAGCCATGGGTATCAGTCGTATCGCTCTGGTTGATTTTGCAGTTGATTTTTCTCACGAAACTTATGGCATGAATGTAGTCAAATTAAGGGCACTATCAGTGATTTGCTGTTCACAAATCACAAAATCATAAAAAATCAGATTTTTGCATGTCTGTAACAAGTATAGGTATCCTAACATACCCTACAAATGATAGGACCAGAAGCAACCTAATACGGACAAAATTGAGTATTTTAGTCATTAATGTCCGAACGAACACTTACTACAACACGTAATTGAATGGAGATTTGTATCTTTTAACACTACCGTTTTCTTCCTTTTCTGTCAATTCTTCAGCTGGAAAAAGCAACTTATGATATTATCCTTCACTTTTAAGCTATTCCTGCAAATTTAAAATACTTTGACTCTCTTGGATAAATCACTGATAGTGTCTTTAATAATGCCCATGACATACTAAGCAATCGCAAGGAGCGTAGCGTTTTTTTATGACATCACTTCCGTCGTGGATTGGAAAAGTAACTGCCGATATCTAATTGATATCACTAGCATGCCCAAGCGACTTGACGCAAGCCAGTTGACTTGAATTTAAACTCAACGCTCTGACGCTTGCAGCGACGTTTATGCTGGAAGCGATTGAAAAACACTGCAAGCATTTTATCACCAGAAATTTTACAGTCGCACACTGCGACGGCTAGTAGATCATGGGCTTTGAGTAGTATTTTTTGTGTATAATAAGGATAGCTTTTTCTGCTGTTGGCTATGGGCTGTGGCCATAAACAAAGGTTAACAATTTTCTCACATACACATTAACTGATTAACTTCATACTTGGTCAGAACCACTGGCCCAAGGCTCATATGTGGTGTAAACAAAGTGACCTTTGATTATCCCAATGTGAACTTTTACCCCATTTTGTGAAAATCTATAAAACATCTCTGTGGCACATAAGATGCTATGGCTATCAAAGTTACTCAAAAAGAACCACTGGCCAAGACTTAATGTGGGATGTACACAAATTGACCTTTGATGACCCCTATGTGACCTTTGACCCAATGTCATTCAAATCAAGGATAACAATTGATCATTTCTCACATGTGTTTCTCACATGTGTATTCAGCAATAAACTCATATGCATTGTAAGCAGGTTGACCTCTGATGACCTCTATGTGAACTCACATCAACAAACTGCGACTCCCATTGGCAAACAGTGATGGCAGGCACCACAAGCGTTCTGGGAATGATGTATTTTTTAATTAGAGGGTATAGTCATCATAGAGATCTAAGATTTAATTTCTTTTAGTGATCCTAATGTTTCTTTCTGATATTTGTTTCTTCTTGTGGGTGTTGTGTTGCTTGTTGTTATTATTTATTATATTAGTGTTATTTTGGTTCTGGTGCTAGTGATGTTTTCTAAACAGGAGTTGAAATCAACAGGGTCTATTTTGTCTTTTGGTCTGCTGTTCTTTGACAGAAATATCTTGCAATTGTAAATGTAAACAAATTTGATTCTCCATTTTGTTGTGCTGAAAATCTTGTCTGGCAAATAAATGCTGAGTGATATTTGTGTAATGGTCATAATATAATTGTTTGAGTAATTGTATTTGGGAGAAAAATTGGCTTCAATGTAGTTTAGCTTCCATGAGTCAGTGATGTCAACACATTCAGGCAGCTACATCAAGCTAAGAGGAGGTATAATGTTCTTCCCACCATGCATTTCTTCAATACAATTTTGCACTGGTTGTCACATGAGTTCATAGTCACTATAAATTCATGTGAAAAACAGTGCAAAAATTGTATTAGAAGAAATGCATTGTGGGAAGAACACTCTACCTTCTCTTTATCATGCTTGTGTGATCTAAGTGCTGCCCTAAAATGCATGTGTGTATGTCAATGCTTTCAGTAAATGCTTGTGATTTCATGTTGCGACCACTAAATGTTGCACTGATATAACTGACTTGAGGAAAACAAAAGATGATTGTAGTTTTTCTGCTTCATTTCTTTTAGAATCATTGTCTCTTTGGAGAAAAGTGCATGGATATAGTTAGCCTTGTTCAAGGCGCTCTACCAACTTCATTCATTGGTTCACACGTCTGATATAAATAATGTCATCATATAAGGAGTGGAGCATGTCCCCCTCCCTAAAACTAAAAAATGGTGAGAATTCACTCTATTAAACACCTAATTTGAGGTCTCCAATTTCACCAGGCCTATGTTCCATGCTTCCACTAGTGAGTCCAATAAGTTCAACTCGGGCAGAGTGCCTTGTACAGTCTGTCAGGCTTTTTCTGCATTTGCAAAAATTTGATAGTAGTTTTATACAGGGAAGGTTAAAACCACAAAGCAATGTAATCAAGGCTGTCGCTCTGAGTAGCACAACCACTTCACCTGACCACAACAGGTGTTTGTGGTTTTATACCTAGACTAGTATAAAGGATCCTGGATCCAGCCAGTGTGCACAACAGAGCACCAGGCAGTGTACCATTTTTTTTATTTATTTAATCTTTTTCTAGACACGGTAGACCTAAGAAATGCTAAAGCACTGATTTCAAACCTGAAAACACAATGTTCAAAATAATTGAGAATAAATGTTAATTATGCAGTACAGTGTGAAAAATAACAAGTTTGTCTGTTCTTAGCAGGCAGCCTTGATCAAGGCTAGGATATAGTTGGTGTCACATCAGCTTGAACATTCACATAGTATTGTGAGCTTTAATGTTTGCACTCTGTTTAATTCTTTCTGATTAGCTCCATTTCATTCTCTCTATGATTAGCAGTCTTCACATGCATGGGAACACAATATTTATTGTTTCACATGCATGAATTAGTATTTAAGACCCAAAAGAGAGATATTTAAGGTAAGTAATTACACTTTCAAAGTCGGTATGCTCTATCCTGTAAGGTCTGTGATGTTAGAGCAAGTTTTGTGTTTTCGACACTGCATATTATTGTGTGATGTCACAGGACTTATCCTGAATGTTCTTGGGTATCAAAGAATAAGCTAAAGCCCATGTTTCAACACTGATTAAAGGGGAGTGACCCGATTTATATCAAATTTTCAACTTGATTGAATGACTTTGATGCAAATACCCCATCTGCAAAGTTTCACAGTGATATTCAATCCATTTTGATGTGAGAGCTAAAACATGATAAGCTCCATAGCCTGAGAACATTTTATAAAAGTAATATTGGTCAACCAAACCGGGGCACTTTTTATTGATAACATCCAAACTAAACACCATTTAGCTGAAAGATTTTACAGGGTAAATTAGAAAAAATAGTAGATTTTTCCTGATACCAAATTATTGACCACTTCCAATAAATCAGGGGTTATGAGGACAAGGCTATTTTTTTATTGATCGGGCCATACACCTTTAAGGTAGCTTTAAAGGCACTATCAGTGATCCGCCCGAAAGAGTCAAAATATTTGAAATTTGCAGGAATAGCTTAAAAGTGTAGAATAAGTCTGTAGAATTCTCAAAAGCTATTTTTTCCAACTGAAAAACATGGAGCGAAAGGAAGAAAACACCCGGATTCAAAAGATACAAACTCTCCATTCAATTATGTGTTGTAGTTAAGTGACATTTGAACAGTAATGACTAAATATGCAAATTTTGTCCTTATTAGGCTGCTTTTGGTCGTATCACTTTTAGGGTATGTTAGGACACCTATACTTGTTACAGAGCTGCAAAAATCTGATTTTTGATGATTTTTTTTTGATTTTCTGTTTTAGCAAATCACTGATAGTGCCTTTAAAGGTGCATTGTGTGATTGTAGCACCTTCCTTTTTGTTTGTGGTTCATTAGATGGCTTGAGAAAAACTATTACTTCCAAATTTTCAGTTGATTTCTGATGGTGCATTTGATGTTTTGAGCAAATGTTTGATTCATAAAAATTTCGTCCAGAGTAGATTGATTCACCAGGTAAATGAACATACATAAATGAAAGCTGTTTTGAAGAAACGGTAATCAAAATGACACACACACACACAACCACACACAAACACACACACAAACACACATTAAACAGGTGTCGGATTGGCGCAGTGTTTTTAATTTTTGGACTAGTGCAGTGTCTGAATACCATTTGAGTTACGTGTCAGATTAGCGACTTTTTGGACTAGTGCCATGTATCCATTTACAAGAAGTGTTATCACAAAGTAAGCTATAGACTTAACACTGCTTATTATGTGATGTAATAGGACTTACTGAGTGTCTACTTACGACATTAAGTTCAAGGGAGCGGATATTTTTTGTACTGACCTGGCTGGTTTTGCCCCCGTCTTCATTGTGTTTGAAACTACATTAAACAGATACCTGGAATCGTTATTTTGATTTATGGGCAAAATTCTGCACTAAGGGGAAGGCTTTCAAATTGAAGGTCATTGCATTTTAAAGGGTCATTCCCCCCCCCCAATTTACCTCAAAGAAATTGAGATTTTTTTTATATCATCTGAACCGTTGGTCCAAGTATAGTATGTGTGCTTAATCTTACATGCAAGTTCAATCTACTCTGGAAGAAATTTCATAATTTTGTATTTTCTGTCCGTAAACAGAAAGAAATTACAACACAGTGGGACTATGGGGCAGCGCGATATAACTAATTCGCTCATCATCAAAACACAACATCAGAATCAACTGAAATAACATTTCCTTGAGGATATCTAGTGAATCATAAACAAAGATAAATGTGCTATGATCACGAAATGCACCTTTAAGTTTTTGCAGGGGACACTGGCAAGCTTGACCTAAAAGGTCACTCTATCAATATATGAATAGTCCAGAAAATACATGTAATTTGTAGTCTTACGAATATGACAACTGATTATGCCTATTTGTGATAATTGTAAAATAAGATGAATATATTGACTGGAAAGGGTGTCATAACATATTAAATTGTCATGTTTGTGTCAAGACTATTCATGTAAACAATGTTTGCTTCCAAAAAAGTCTTGCCTTTGGTCAACTTAGGGGAATACCGCAGGAAATCTTGCATTATGACTTTGATTGTGCAAGTTGAATGACTTTGATGCAAATACCCCATCTGCAAAGTTTCACAGTGATATTCAATCCATTTTGATGTGAGAGCTAAAAACATGATGAGCTCCATAGCCTGAGAATATTTTATAAAAGTAATATTGGTCAACCAAACCGGGGCACTTTTTATTGATAACATCCAAACTAAACACCATTTAGCTGAAAGATTTTACAGGGTAAATTAGAAAAAATAGTAGATTTTTCCTGATACCAAATTATTGACCACTTCAATAAAATCAGGGGTTATGAGGACAAGGCTTTTTTTTTTTTTTTTTTTTTGGACTATGGGGCAGCGCGATATAACTAATTCGCTCATCATCAAAACACAACATCAGAATCAACTGAAATAACATTTCCTTGAGGATATCTAGTGAATCATAAACAAAGATAAATGTGCTATGATCACGAAATGCACCTTTAAGTTTTTGCAGGGGACACTGGCAAGCTTGACCTAAAAGGTCACTCTATCAATATATGAATAGTCCAGAAAATACATGTAATTTGTAGTCTTACGAATATGACAACTGATTATGCCTATTTGTGATAATTGTAAAATAAGATGAATATATTGACTGGAAAGGGTGTCATAACATATTAAATTGTCATGTTTGTGTCAAGACTATTCATGTAAACAATGTTTGCTTCCAAAAAAGTCTTGCCTTTGGTCAACTTAGGGGAATACCGCAGGAAATCTTGCATTACAGCTCTCAAGAAAGAACTAAATTGGAATGAACTACACACACACAGAGAAAGGTGGGTCGTCTTGTTAACTTTCATGAAGCGGTTGCGGGTCACCTCACCATACCAGTACAAAACGTCCTGTGCCCGGTCGAATGGAATTTAAGACACACCTCAGTTTCATCAAATAGCTTTATTCCGCTAGCAACAAATAAGAACTGTTACAAATTTGCATTTATACCTCAAACTATTATCGACTGGAACTCTCTACCCGAATCTATCACAACAATCAAAGATAAAGCTGCCTTCAAATCTGCTGTCAATTAAATATATCAAGCCTCATGCGCACAACGTACCCTGCCCGGTTGATCCCCTAAAGGGGGTGTTGGGCAGTACTTCAACAAGACAAGACAATACAAACTTGGACGTCTTTAGGAATTCCTTGACAGATGGACTGTATGATCTGTATCTTGCCCCGTTTTTCTAGTCATTTATTCAAGTAAAGGATGTAAACTTGATTCCAAGTACATGAATAATACAAGGTGGTCTTGTGCCAGCTGAGTTAATGTTCTTGTGCTATCTTCACAAGATAGCATGGTCTAACTACTACTGTCACTACTCATTGCAAAGTGACTGCTTTTGCGGAGCTATTCCTGTATCAGGTAGGGTAACTTCCTGTGATTTCTTTGCATTTTAGCATTTTAACAGTATTGAATACTTTCAAGACAGCAAGTTCTTGCTTGTTGGAGCTTGCTGTACCTTGTGGACTAGTGCTATTGTACTTTCAAGACGGAAATTTTAAAAGTTAGTTTGGTAGATTCCTGAAGGGGTGCAACTTCGTAGAAGTCCAACTTTGGAAAGATAATGGAAGCACCATTAAAATGGTGTTCCCACCCACTCTTATTAACAGAGTGGTATGGATGGTTAAGTTCCTGTGTTGTCTATTGAACCATTAACAATCACATTCTTTATCAGACACAAGACATAAAACTTAAAGTTGAATTAAACAGTTTAACACTAAAAAAATCACAATTAAACAGTAGATAAAACATGAACAGATATTAAAAGATCAATCAAAATGATAATAAAATATTAATTTTGGGAAATATAACCCAAATTTGAGATGGGAAAAAGAAGGCAAATTTCTTCCCATGACAAGTTAATCCCCTCATAGATCATCACTTGTCAAAGTCTGTGTTTTGCTTCAGACAATTTGAATAGCTGGGTTTTGTAAGTGGCCATTCTGGGTGACAATAACAATCTCACCGAGTCAAAGGAGGTCACGGGTATAAAGGCTGCCTTGTGTAGAAGGTTTCCCAGGTTTCGTCAAATTTCACTCCATTTGCTGAATTTTGTCTAGCCATCCTATACACCTTGTGCTAGACCATATAAATGTAACTCTAACACAATGCTGATCTTAAATCCTAGGCCTTAACCTTAGCAGAGAATGAAATCGGACAAAATGGGGACTTCTACTTGGCGTTTTTAGATCCATATGGCAGACCGATCTGGCAATGCTCTTAAATCCAGTAATACATTGTCAGATCAGGCAATGTCAATCCCACAATGCATTGCAACACAAATCATTGATTTTTGAATTTCAAACTTTCCTCATTACATTAAAGTACATGTTTTATGGTTTAAGTTGGATGCACTTTGGAATTGATACTTTACTCTATAAATTTTTTGTTAATTAATTCAATTAATGGAATCAATTGAATTGTTTGCTCTTTTATTTCCTTCATGTGTGTCCCCTGGGCAGTGGCGTATCAGGCCTGCCCGCTCTGAGGGGGCAAATTCAGCATGATTTTTGCAATTTTTTTCCCGGCCAAAGTCGTCAGGGGGGAGCAACCTGCCCCCCTAATATGCCACTGCCCCTGGGACTTTATTTCTTTTGGGAAGTACAATGTTTTATATTCTTGACACTCTTGACATATAAGCAATAAATTTACTGTGATATTTTAATAATTTGCAGTGAGGTCTATTTCGTTAATAATAAGGCTTTTCACACTGAGCAGGTGATCGATCCACTTTTGCGATCAATCATTGTCTACATGGACTTCAAACCAGCTATAATCGCCGTCATAATTTCTGAAACAAATAGCACACGCGCGTCTGTTGAATCGCATATTGGATTCCCGTTGTCAAGCATTCGTCACACACTTCCAGGTTTACGCACACATAGCCAGAATTTTGTTTCACAATTACTGATGAAGAGTATACCAAATTTATTATAATACTTTGCCAACTCCGACACACATATTTCTGTTGTGCTTTCTCAAATAACAGCACACATGCATCCACTAAATGCTTTTATGTAAGAAACTATTGGCCATGTTGTATTTGCTTGTTCATTCCGTTAAATTTCACAACAACAACAAAAATGCAACATTTCGCCCCTCTGCGGACACATCCCAAACCCCAACCCCCCCCCCGGTGGACAGTCATATCATTTCGATGGCCAGCATTAAAGAAGTCAACAACAACCACTGCCGTAAATGCCGCAGAAAGAAGTATTTTGTGAAAGCAGCAGCTCATTAAATCCTTTCTTTGGAAAGCTTTTACATCGTAATTAAAGCGTTATTTGCGCATGCATGTCTAGTATGAAGAAAACTGTCGGATTAGTCTTCAAAAACAGTGATCAAGAGTGGACCGATCACCAGCTCAGTGCGAAAAGCATCAATGTATTTGCCAGATTGGACAGCATTGCCAATTGGCGTGGAATGGCAATCTGGATTCAAGTTGACTTAAGCGGTCCACATGGGCTACATATTGGTTTGAAGCTAATTCAACAGTAGGCAGCCATTTTTGTTAATTTTTGAGCAGGTAACTGTTGTTGTATAACGCTTCAAAGGTTTCATCCCCAATTTCATTGTTGGGTTCATCGTAAAAGTTCAAACCAAACGATTTTCAAATCCACTGCAGATTTGAATATACATGCCATTGTGGCTTGTTGAGATTGTAGTATCCTTACAAATATTTATATTTTTTTGAAACTCTATCACGTGTAAATTGTCGGATTTATGGATTTATTGTAAATATGTATTGCACTGTAACTGCGAGAACTAAACAAATTTGTAATGCATAGAAAGAACAGAATATAGGTGCAAAAGTTCAACCTTTGATTTGACCTAGTGTTTTTATACAAAATGGAAGCAACTGTCATATGCTAAGTTGCTTTAAAAGGGCATTCAGAGATCTTGTGCAAAGGATGCCCTCAATTTTTGTGTCTCCTGCCCTAAGGCAGGAAGACACATAGGGATCACTTTGTCCACTGTTGTTGATGGCTGTTGATGTCTGTTGTTGTTGATGTCTGTTGTTGTGAAAAAGGGTGAGCATTTGCCTGTAAGTAATATCCACATACTTTGATGGATTTAAACCACACTTGGGTCACAGGTGCAACAGGGTATCCCCTCCGCCATTTGTTGATGAGGTCAAAGGTCACATACCGAGGTCAAAGGTCATGTGAGGTCAAGTTGTAGAATAGGCTGAAAATGTAAAATTGACCTCATTTGAAAAGTTGAAGTTCAATTGGAACCAAACTTGAGTCATAGGTGCAACATGTGATCCTTCATTTGTTGATGAGGTCAAAGGTCACATACCGAGGTCAAAGGTCATGTGAGGTCAAGTTGTAGAATAGGCTGAAAATGTAAAATTGACCTCATTTGAAAAGTTGAAGTTCAATTGGAGCCAAACTTGTTTTATGGAGTTTACATGCAAACCCTCATTTGTTTGTGATGTCAAAGGTCACATATCAAGGTCAAACGTCACGTCAGGCCTATCATTCACAAACCGCAACAGCAGGCGACACAAACGGTCCGAGGACCGATGTATTTTTTGATAAGCCAGATATTTTGCTTGTTCACATAGCCTATCTCCAAATTAACAGATACCACAAATAAATAAGGCAGCAAGCTTTTTATGAAACTAGAGCATTTTTTGTTAATAATAAAATGCATTTATATGGCGGTCTACAGAGAACACAGCACCTTAAAACAAATACTTAAAATACAAAATTAATGTACAACATGACATAGAGCATAATAAGGAAAACTAACAAATCCAAAGTTAACAAAATTTTAAACATCAGGAAATAAGTATGTTTTGGGGAGCCGCTTAAAGACACTGGTTGAAGTTGCCTCTCTAATATTAACAGGAAGCTTGTTCCACAGCCTAGGACCAAGTTAAATGCTCTGTCGCCAAATCTATGCTTGGTACAAGGAATAACAAGCTGTGTAACATCAGAAGAAGACTGTATCATGCGCGTAGTCAGGGTGTGTAGAGGGAGCACGAGCACCCCGGGTTCATGCCAAAACATACAAAATCAGCCTATTTTGGCTATTAGAGGTGCTTCCGCACCCCGACGTCCAGCTCAAAAAGCCAGGTCTGGATACGCCAGTGTGCATATTAATGAGTTGGGATAGTTGGTGCGGGACAAGACCAAAGATCGTAAGCATGGTTGCAAGCGCAAGCATCAAAAGTGATAAACCTAGGATTACGCCATAAGTTATGAATATAGTAATTTAATACACTCTTAGAGATGGCTCCAATCTGATTGGACATATTCATGGTAATGTTTCCATGTGTGAGGAAGAAAATGTATGAAAAATGGCATCATGATTGAGACACCCACTTAATGTTACAGATTGTTTTGATAATGATCAATATGATAGCTCATATTCATTTCTTTCAGTTAAATATACTTTATATATAAAAAAATATTTTATTTTTTATTTGATGGGAATTGAGGATAGGGTGACCAAGTACAAGGCCACACATATTTTGTATTGACAGTTTATGCTTGTTTCACCAAATAAAATGGCAGCCGCAACAGATATGGGTGTTGGGAAATATTTGTGGCAGTAAAGAAAGATTCTACCGGTTCATTCCACACCATTGTTTCACAAGAAGTACAGTGAAAGATAGGGTATATGATGTCACTGTATTGACAGTGAACTTTGTTTGGTGTCATTATATTAAGCGTGGATCTGTTTGGTTGTCACTTAATAACAATCCTATCAGCCCAAGCTTTTATCAGCTAAAAGTTCAAATGGATTCTGCTTTTTTAGAGTACAAAAGATGGTATGCTGGTTTTTGTCTGGAATTCCACTTGGTTTCATTACCACAATGTGGAAGAATTTTTGTGGCTACTTCACTGCATTTGGGCCAAAAAAAAGTTGTTTGCCGTCCGTAAACCCGACGGACCCTAAAAACCTGCCGACCCAAATTTTGTTATGCAAATTAGCACAAAATAATAATCTGCTGACCAACCCTTGATTTTCATTTACTATTAAAAAAAAAACCATTTACCAACACAAAGATGAAAAACAAAAAACAACAAAACAAGACAACAGAACAAATATACTCCATTTCCCTACCTCCGTGCAGTGACATCAGCACAAGATTTAACGGTCGCACCAGTAAACCGCACGCACTAGCTTAAAGCGATGGCGTTTTTACACACGCGCACAAAGATGGTGTATCTTGACATGTGTAAAAGCTGCATCAAGGTTATGACATCACTGCACGGAAGTAGAGAAATGGACTATACAACAAGTAAAATAAAAAATCTTTGCTATAAAAAATAAAATAGTAGCATGTTGTATTCATTTTAGAGTAAAATAGTGTGAAGTGATGTTTATCTAAAAAAAAAATCTGACTGATCGACTCATGATATTTTTCCTCCGTTACGGCAAACAAGCATTTTTAGGCCTTAGCTGGGGCTAACCTGCAGAGGTCACTTAGTTAACTCTTTTGAAACTCTGTGGTATTCTTTAGTGTGACAGTGAAATTGTCTGTCACTAAAAACTTACTTTAGAAATGTTAACTTGAAATGGATTTAGCATTTGTGATAGAATTACCTTACCTATTCACCTTATTGAGAAGCAAGAATAGGGGCACTGTCCCTTGATGTCCAAGTTAATCAAGTTAGATATCTATGATTCTGTTTCATTTGGTTAAAAACTGCAAATTTTGGGTTGTTTTTCCCAAAAAACATGAAAAAATTCACTTTTTCAAAAAAAAAATCACTTTTCCCTCCATTTCCCCCCAAAGTCTGGCATAATTATTGGAACTCTTTGTGCAGATTTGGCTCCTGCCCCCTCAATTCATTTTTATATAAGACCGTGATACATTTGGTCATTCTTGCTGCATATTATTTTCAAACACTGACTTGGAGAGGATGGGGAGGGAGAAAGGAAAATATAGTGACAATGCACTTCAAGCCTAAATCCCTTACATAGCTACCAATATTAAAAAGTAGTAGTATAATATTTATTAAAGTCACACTCTTTATGCAAAGACTAGCCAATTCTGGCTTATGAGTGACATACCAAAAATATACACACAAGTAATAAAAAATAGCACACAATGTACAAAATGGCTTATTATATAGCTTAAAAAACTCCAAACACTGTGCAAAATTAAAATATTGGGTGATCGATCCACTGTGTGTCCTGTTATCACACCTCTCATAAGTACGCTCGTAACCCCACCATGCAGAGGTGCAAATGGTAGGCCGACAATGCGCCAAAGCAGAGGGTGAAAATGTGAACACACCATGGAACACCCAAAAACATTAAACATAATTAATAATTAAATAATTACAAGTCCTTGTAACAAATGTTACAAGGACTTATGAACAAGATTGTAGATTTATTTTTGCCTTGTCTATGTTGGATTGAGCTGCTACTCACTTATAATAATTTGCAGCACCATCAAAATGCCTAGTCATTGTGCTGACCAGTACCTGTTTTGACGACATATTTGTGGATAGCTACATTCAAAAGATCTGGATGTCATGGCTGACACATTTCTTTGATGTGATATGTGAAATATGTAATAGAGTTGAACCATGTATCACAATAGAACCACCAGCACAACCACTTTAAAGATGCAAAGGTTTGATGTCAAAGAGCAGAGATATCACAGTAGTGAATCAGCACAGCCAGGTCTGTTCCTGTCATTCACCTGTGAAATGAAAAGAACAGTACTACAGTGAATAAGAAAACAGTAAGGTGTTAGATACAAGATTTTTTCTTAGTATAAGACAGTGTTTGGAATGATAAAATTGTTGATTTCAATATCAACCAAACTGTGGATTAGGAAGAGATGACTTGATACATTTCAGGTCAGAAGCCAGTTTGGGGTCAAATGAGGTCAATGTCGATTTTGGTGAGGTAAATGTAAGGTCAGACTTCAATATCAACCAAAGTTAGTGGCAATTATCTTTGGGTAGGGGACCTCGGGTAAGTCAACACATCTCAGGTCATAAGGTCACCTACATTACATAACTAACCATGTTCTTAGTTTATTACTAACTAATGTCTCAAAGTTTACACCCAATTGGAGATTTGTGCATTGTACTTGCTGTATAGGTTAGTAGTAATCAAATTTGTAGTTCAAAAAAGGTTTAAAAAGTGCATTATGTACTTACCTATTTTTATTAAAGACTACTCTCCAAGCAAATACTCTTGCATTGTTTGCACAAAAAGAACCCAAATGTGGATGTCAAATTGATTAGAACTATCAAGATTTAATCTGCATCATAATCTGTTGAGCACACTCTTCTAAGTACCAGATTAGGTACTGTGCAGTGGCGTAGCCAGGGGGGCTCAGGGGGCACTAGCCTCCGTTCAAATTTGACAAAATCGTGCCAAAATCAGCTAATTTGGACAAATTGCCGCTCAGCTACCGTCAAATTACACTCCTTGGCTACACCCTGGTTGGAAACTTTTGGAGTTCTAATTTTAAACCATAATTCAACTCCTTAATTTGGCCACATTCTGTAGCTGTCAAATTATAGAGGTGTCATGAATCCTCACCAATTGTGTATTGTTGAAGCATGGAAGAAAGAGCTAAGAGAAGGAACAACAAGGACTACACAATCCGATTTTTAATCTGTTATCCATTCACCCGCACAAAAAGGAAGGGATTCAAAAACCACCCTTGATCATAAGCCCTCTGCCGCAATCAATGGATAGGCGAAGCATCATTTACTGTAGAAATTTAGGTAAAACTCTATGTCCGAACACATAAAAGTATACAAAGTTATTGGCATATTACAACATGTTCCGGCGGTATCCGGTGTGTATTTGTTGTTTTCGTTATAGAGAAGTTACTGTACATCGTTATGCGTTCAGCTATACTGCCCAAGACTGCCCAGTGTGAAAATAAAGGATGAGATTTTGGACTATATAGTATTTGAAAGTTGGACCGAGGGGGGCACTCTGGATTTTCTTTGGGCACCCATATTGGTCATGTAGACCAATTAAGTTCAAATATACCGGCCTCTAATTGACAGCTTTTGGTGGAAATGATACTTAGTTTCAGTGAAAATATTACACCTACGGTACAGCCCAGTAATAGACATCCTTCTGGCTTTTTTGGTCGCTGCCTAAGACAGGAAGACACATAGGGATAACTTTGTCCACTGTAGTCTGTTGTTGATGTCTGTTGGTTGTTGATGTCTGTCTCTTGTTGTTGTTGTCTGTTCTTGTTGTTGTTGTTGTGCAAAAAGGGATAACATTTCCTTGTAATATCCGCATACTTGGATGGATTTAAACCAAGCTTAAGTCATAGATGCAACACGAGATCCCGCATTTGCTGATGAGGTCAAAAGGTCACATACCAAGCAAAGGTCATGTGGGTCAAGTTGTAAGATAGGCTGAAAATGTAAAATTGACCTAAATTGAAAAGTGAAGTTCATTGGAACCAAACTTAATCATAGGTGCACATTGGGTCCCTCATTTGTTAATGAAGGTCAAAGGGCACATGTCAAGGTCAAAATGTCAAATGAGACCCATCATTACAAACTGCGGACCGGCAGGCGAACATGCGGTCCGAGGACTGATGTATTTGTAAAAATAATATTTTCCACTAGTATTTAACAATTATATACTCTCTTTTGAAATTAAATTATATGTATTATAACATCTTTACTTGTATGCAAAATATGTTTATTAATATTGTAACAATTAATTTTTCACGTAATGCAGTAGTTACACTAATGATTTATCATATTGTTTTTGCGGTAGGCCTATTCTATGAAAATATAAATTGATTGAAGATTGAAGGTACTTTGCAGTGAGATTATACCACTTGCGGGGCCTGTTCCTCAATACATGAAAAAAGATACACATTTAAAATTAGCCAACATACAAGAAAAATTACACTTTGACACAAATGAAAAATGTACTACTGCAAACAAAAAATTTAGAAATAACAACTTAGGGTTATTTTGCTGTATGTGTAGGTTAATTTTTCAATTTGAAGCATTGAACCAGTCCCAATCAAAACTGAATTTGTACCCCAACGCGGGAGAACTGATTTGATTTGATACCCCTAGGCGGTAGTCCGCATTTGCCAGCTAGTCCCTCTTTTTTTCGGAACGAGCATGGGTTCCCGAGCAAAATCCACGAACCCCCGGCGTGGATCGGTGTCCATGGAGCGGCCCATATGTTTGAGTATTCGCTGATGTCACGATGACCCGGAATCTTTCGCATGAAGAAAACAACCACGAAATGAGAATTTTCCCGAGCCAGGAAATTCTGAATAGGATATACTCGGAAGGGCCACTTGAAGCGAATGATGATAAACAATTTCAATTATAGGGCGGCAGATAGATAGTTCAAATGTCAAGTGGGTCGTTGTGGTCCTTTTTATCTTCTTCTTCCATGGTTGAAGCATATATGTCTAACTAGTCATATCATAAGGTGCAACTTATAGGAATTTCAGCTTACTAGTGCTTAAAAAAAAACCGTAAACACGATTGCCTCAGTGTTTAAAATTTGAGAGTGTGTTCTCATTTTTTGTGAAACACAAAGCATATATTTCCATATTTTCTTTGTGTGTATATATCATACATTTCCTCATCATCATTTCATAGTTGAAATTCTACCGTTTAAGAGCCCCATTTTTGACATATGTTAAATCATCATTATTTACCTGTAACATAGAAAAAGCAACCAACAGGGATCTGATTATAGAAGTGTTAAGACCCATATCCGCTCCTATAATGAGTAAAAAAAACGATAAACCCTAGTTAACACACTACTACAAGTCCAATACATGAATTACCAGGAGTTCAGGATTGAAACAAGACATATGAAGGGATGGCTGTATAAAATTGATGCCCACAAAGGTTAACTTGCTAAAAAACTACCCTATGAAAGGCACCATCTAGATAGATAAAATCTTACCTGGTCCTACCTCATGTGGTCCAATTCCCACTTGTCCCATTTTATTTGGTCCATTACCCATTTCATCCAATTTATTTTGGACAATTTCCTGTTTAGGGCAATTGATTCCTATTTATTTTGTTCCCATATTAGGCAAATGGATTGAGGATTTGACCAATAGGAATTAGGACAAAATGCAAATTGGCAAATGAGATGGCGACCAATTGAATGAGACCAAAATGAATCAGGCAAATGGGTTTGGACCAATTGGAATTAGATCAGAATGTAAATTATCCAAAGGGGGACCAAATTTGAATTGGACCAAAATGCAAATTAGGCCAAATGGAGATCTAGACCAAAATGAATTAGGCAAATGGGATTAGATAAAAGCAAATGATACTATGTAAACCTAGAAGTAAACAAAGTAAATTATCGATGCGTGCGCAGAATATCGCGCCTTCATACCAAACGCGCTTAGGCGCAGGTCTAAATCCCTGAAATCGCGCGCGATTAAGACACCAGAGCCCAGAGTCATGAACCAAACAAATCTCTTACACTGCATACACAAACTACTGGTCGTATAAGTCGGACTACCGGCACTCCTTGTGAGACTTGTGTGGAGTTTATTGATACTTTGTACTTCTAAGTTTATGGAGTATAGGCAAATGGGATTGGACCAAATGGAATTGGACAATTAGACCAAAATGCAATTGGTAAGTATGGGATTGGCCAAATGGGAATTAGACAAAATGCAATTAGACAAAATGGGAGGATTGGGCCAAAGTGGAATTGGACCAACTGGGGTAGGACAGGGTAGGAGTAAACATTTAATTTAGATATTGTCTTTAATCACTCAAAAATCAGCCATCATGTCATCAGATGGGGGTGGGGCTAAGGTCGTCAGTGCAAAGATAGACAGACACAAAAGATGGATCAGGGAGGTTAAAAAGTGTCAAAAAAGGTCCTACTGGAGCTATTGATGTTTATTGCACCCGGGAAATCACAGGCACTCATTTGAAACTTTTCACCCTTTGACGCAAGTGGAAGTGATAATATGAGGGTGCTATTTTAATCCACTGTGCTGACCAGACTCTGCACAATCTGTCACATCACACTATCACAGATAAACTTGGTTATATTGCGGGAGAGCACAAGCTGCTATTACCTATAACATTCAGGATATGGTAGGAAAATGTGTATATGGTTGCCAGATTTTCAGCCCAATTGGGCAAATTCCTTTTTGCCACCAAACCTGGGCATATTGTAGCCTAACCACACATTCAGGTTCCCCGGGGATGCTCCCCCAAGCTCTGTGTATGCAATCCGTCCATACTGCCATTGGCTGTTTACCAATTTTTCTCATTTTGTCGTGTGCTGTTTTGGATAAATAATGGTACCATATAAGATGAAATTTTCAGAAGTTAATTTTAGGAAGACTGTCAATCCTAATGCTATCATTAAACAGGTGACTGACATACACAGTGGTAAATGCACTATGCTAAGTAAACAAATTTTTAAAACGGATCTCTCTGCTGATTAGCCATGACTTTACTGATGTTAGCTATCTCTATCACTAGTTACGATCTTATCATTGGAAACCATTTCTTGGCTATCATTCTGAACAGAACCACTAACATAACGCACTAATTGCGTCCTCGTTAGTTAAAAAAGAGGGGAATTCCACTGACACAGAAAGCCTACAATGGCCCCACAAATACAACTGCATTGCCGCTTTGTCACTAAATATTGTTATTGGCAGTTCGGAATGCATACAAGTGAATTTGTTATTCTGTTGTCACACTTAACTGGCGGTTGAACTCTTGTGGCCGTGTGCTGTACTGGTCACACACCATCAACTACATTTATCTGCAGTCTCTGTTCACACGCCCGCCAACTGTAACCGCTTAATTCATATCTGGCATTCCATAACGCGGTGGATTCGTTCAGCTGACCAAGCAAGAAGTTTGGCCAATATTCTATTTTGTAGGTTAAAATTGTAGGCGTAAAATTGTAACACTATTTATAATTTAAAACTAGAGAGTCCATTATGTCATGTCAGTAGAGTTGAGACCGTTATGTACCGGTCATATGATTCTGCGTTTGACTCGGTGTCCTTTTGTATTCTGCTCTCTCTTCTGAAACAATAACAAGGCCATGCTCCAAAATATACTTAAAAGCTGTACTGATCAAATTCTTGATAACTTTTACGGAATAAATCGATAAGTCGCTGCTATTGTGATCAGCACTCAAAATAATGAATAACTCCGCTCTGGAACGATCATCACAACTTATGCTCCAGGAGCATAATTGGTTGTCAAAATCTCATACAATCATGCTTAACTTGTCCCTGAGCAAATTTCACCAGTTGGACAACAATGCTTTGTTATTCAGTCAACTGTGACATAGGGTATACGATCAGGGTGTTATTGGACAGGACATTCTCGATTTACTTTAGACATACAATGCTTGATTATGAAATCTGTAGTTTTCCTATAAATTGTCATTCGGTTTCCTTTATTTTGATACACCCTGTATAATGCACAACGCCATAAATCTTTACCTCCAAGTATGAAATAGCAGCCAATTCAGAGAAGTTTTATGCCTTTCCCCACTGTTGAACCCATTATATGTTTGTATGTTTATACTTACACTTATTTTGGTTAACTTTCAAATATTTGTTTGTTTTGTTACAATAATTCCAGACATTACTAATCTGACAAGAGCCAGTTAAGAGTGAAAGCTGGGTAGATTTAAATGGCTCTCGTTATTCGAGAGATAATAGGACAATTAGTTGTCGCCAGCGGTACTGCATGACAATAACAGATTGATTGAAGCCCAGGGGGGCTATTAGATACTAGGAATGCATCCAAATAGGGGGTACTTCAATGGGAAAGAATTAAAAGTGAAAATGTTTTGAAAGTTTATTGGACAATCAAGTAAAAGAGAAAAACAAAAAATATGCTTTGGACTTCAATCATAATCGTTCCCAAAAAAAGCATGCTTTGATTTTTTGTCATGCACAAAAAATGCAAAATCGTTATCTTAATGATCTTATTACATAACGAAAGTGTATTCCGCTTATTCACTTCAGATGCGATCTAAAACATTGGTAAGCATTCCAAATATATATAAAAAAAAAGGTTCGAAAAAAATTGGGTTGCTTCTTTCTGGAGATGTGTCTATAAGTAATATATAATTATACAGTTAAGCAGGCCTAAGGTCATTTTGCAGCAAGATTGACTTTTTCTTGCTTGTATTCATCAAAAGGTAAAGATTGATTGATCTCATACCAGGGTGACTTGAATACAATTATACTATCATCTTTGTGTTAGTGGGACTTAAGTAATTGTAGTCCTTTAATAAAGGGCTGTTTGGATTTTTGTGAAGATTTCCAAAGGTCAATTGAGGTCAACAGAGGTCATAGAAGTTTGAGGCATATGTCAGAGAGGGTCAAAGCTGATTGGTATTACTGTGTTTAGCATGTGGGTTAAGAAACACTTTGTACCTAATTCAACATCAATATTCACCATGATTCAAATGTCCTTTACTTTGGATTCATAAAATAACATTGTATGTCATCAGTATCATTGTTGTATTGGCGATTGCCATTGGACAAGCATCAAAATCCAGAGCAATGCATTGATTTGTCCCCTTTTTCTCGCAAGAAGTAAAATGCCAGTTTATTAACTATTCTACTGCAGAAAAATTGCCGTAAATTAGTAATAAACAGTAGTTTTAAAAATATCATGGAAATTAAAATCAAATTACCCATGAGAAAATAAATCATTCCTGCGCAATGCACATACGCTCGAAAGCACCTTATGCAGTACACGGAGTGCAACTGGACATTTTCAATCCACTCGCGCTACGTATTTTGTTAACAGCTTCACTGATTTGCTGCTGTATATGCGTAAATACGTAGAGTGTATGAATCAAAGTTTTTCCATGACTATTTCAAATGAATTCTATATACCCCCTCCCCATATGGGAAGCATTATGCTCAGTTCTAGTTTTGTCTTGTGTATGTAGAGGGTCAAAGAAATTCATCTGAAATAACCTATTTTCTTTTCAAGGAATAATAAATTATTTCAGCTAAAGGAGTATACACACACACAAAATTGAGTATACACAAAATATGATAACACTACATCATTGCCTGGGTCTAAAGTAAGACTCACTTTGAAAATACCAGCCTTTGCCTGGGTTTTGACTTTTAAATTTGAATAGACATATCGATGTGCCATAAAGAACTGGTTGGTGGTGTTTCGATACATTGAATCTTAAACAATAACTCAAAACATGTGATAAATTCCTAAAATGTCAGAAACCATCAGCTTGTGACTGATGTATGTCAAACTTTGTCCATTCAAGTCATAAAAATTAAATCATATCATTTTTTCTTTCCCATTCTTCCAAAAAAGACAATTTTTTGCACATCAAGTGGTGATTTCCCACACTTTTGTGACCCAATTTACACTAATTGTATTCAAATTTGGCTCATTGTGAGTACAAAAACCAGTGAAATGGCAATGGGGGTCATAAGCTAAAATGTAGCTACCTACTTTTTTTAATAAAACATAAATAACAAACTGTGTTTTGACATTGATTTATTCAAAAGTGAAACCAGTAGACAGTTGGCATTTTCAACAAATACTTGTTGACACGAAATCATTGAAAATTGATCATCTTCAGTAACTAATTTTGAAAATGCATTTTATTTTGTTTATGTCTTTAGTCCAAAGTTGTGATTAGACCTCAAAACATTTGTCTAAATTGCATTGATGGGAGATTATCAAATATCTCTTAGTTTTGATTTGAAGTCTTGTTTCTTGATTTGATCTGATATTGCTGTAAAAACTCCTTTCTGATATCAAGAATTACAGAAAAGTTGATAGTGTGACACTTTGACCCATTTTATGGCATTTAGAAGATTGGTCTAGGAATAAACTTTCCTGACCCAACCTAATTTTGGTATCAATACTTTACTTTTTCCACACCTTTGTTTCTCTTTTCCTTTGCTTTTTATAGAAATTTTGGAACTGGACAAAAAGGTAACGTCCTCCTCTCCTGCCCTACATCCATATTTTGATCACCGCTATGCTGCACTTGTCAAATATTTTTTGGGACATTTAGTAATCATTTGAAATTTTAGTTGGCCATTTTTTGGATGTCAACAACATGTGACCAAAACTTTATTTGCTCCCATAGAAACAATAATCTAGCAAAAGTGGAACATTATTTTTTGGTTAGATTTTGTCCAAACCTAACCAAGAAGTAAATTTTTCCACTTCGCTAGATGGTTGTTTTGTCATGAGAGGCAAATTAAAGTTCGTTCACCTTTGACATCCCGACGAAATGGCCCATTCAGTTGTGGAAAAGTATCTTCTAGTGTTGATTATTTATCAAGCATATCTGCTTAATTGGTATCATGGAGCTTAAGTTAAAAATGATTTTCCTCATATTGTTATTGACGTGGGTTTCTTTTGATGGTTGCTTGTTTGTATTTTGTTCACATGTTGTTCAACTTGGTGCTTTTGAATGCTAAGGTCCGATATTGCACAAAAATTTTAGACCATCTAAATTGTAATTTAGTTCCACCATAAAAGACATTTTCCTTTAAACTGACACAGAGGTATTTTGTAATTTATTTTTGAAATTTGCATTCAAAAATCATCAAATTTTGTTAGTTTACCTACAAAGAAAGTGTTAATAACTATCAATTTGAGGCAAAACTAATTTTGACTTAAACCAGGTCTAACTTTAAACCTAGTCCTATACTTTTTGAGCATACGGACCTTACGGTTAGAAAGATCCTAATCAACTAAAATTCTTAATTTAACATTTTTCGTGTATTTCATGCATAATATTAAATGATATGGGGATTAATGTGCAATCTGACACTTTCTGAATAGATGTATCAAATAATAAATCAAATATGCCACCATAGTTTGCCATTTTGAAGAATTTTGATGCCGCTCTTCCTGCACAAAGTGTACCATCTAAGCAACATAAAACTGGGTATTTAGGATAATTACACAATTGTCCCTTGTACTTAGTTTTTAGTTAGTTAGTTATAACCAAAGTTTTTAATCCGGTTTTGTCCCCGTGTAACGAGGGTGACCGGATACACACTCACTCAGCATACTGCGGTTTGAGGATTTATTGGAGGCAAAAGAATAATTGACCGGATTGCCCTTCCGACGGTCAATCCACAGTTTTTCCGGTGGTGGTGGCCTAGCCTTTGGGCAACCAGGCCCACCATGCAAGGCAGCATGGGCTGGATGGCTGCCAGTTAGCTCTCCAGAGCTGACTCCCTTGTAGGTAGATCTTCTTTTTCAGTCTACCATGGTAAACCAGCCTACCTCCTCTCAGAGAAATCCCATGGGTGACGGTTTAGCCGCCTACAAACTCGGGCCTGGTTACTGACGATTTAATTTTTTCTAATTCATGAGAAGGTTTTGATACTATTCAAAAATACGAAAATTTACGTGAATTTTGCAGCTCATTAATAGTTTAAATGCTATAACCAAAAACAGGAGATTATTGAAAATAAAAAATGTCAAGTACAAGCAGAGTCATCTTATAAACAACTCTGCCAAAAGGCTTTTTATTTGAAAGGTAACGAACTGGATATATTGTGCATCAAATATTACCTTGGTCCAAAAATAGAAACATGATAATCGTTTGTTTCGGGGTCCACTGTCAATTAACATCACACCAGTGTTCTTGCAGCCATTACACTACGTTCCTAACCCTAGATTAAAAGAGGTTGTGTTTTGCCTGTTTCCCTGGCTGTATAGAACAAAGTGTTTACTAGTTTTTTAATTTCTGTGGTTTTTTTGCAAAATAACCGACTAATGTATAAAGACGTTGCTAAGGAAACAAACCTTATTAAATCGGGTAATAGCATTTTAGATTTTTCATGGTTGAAATTAGCTAAAAACTGCAAAAACAGAAAATTGATTTCTTTCAGGAACAAAACATTTTTGTTAGGATCTTTCTACCGTTAATGACCCACGTGCACAATTTTTCTTGTAATTACTCCCTTTATTCTAATGCACAAAGTGATGTCACTCTTTCATGCTTGCCCGCTTCGCCTTCACGCATCAACATTCATCACAGTGATCTCTTTGAGTGATCTCCATTGAAACATAAATTTTAATCAAATGACCAAATGGGCTATTTTATTTGAAACCTGATCCACCCTGTTGAGTGAAGATTTAGGTGGAGCCTTCCACAAAGAGTATGGATTTCAAATGGAATAGCCCATGTGTACGAGGTCATTTCATACTTCAAGCTAGGAGGAGTACAGCCTTAGGTCACCTGTTCTTAAACTGAATGACCACAAGAAAGATATGTACTTGGGCTGATACATCCACTGCCCTGGCTTAAATTAGGACATACAGGTGTCAATAACCTGGTCGAGACAGGACCCATAATTCATTGCAAATTCACCTGGCAATCTCAAGGGATTAAGGTGACTGACACTCAATAACCTTCACTTGAAGTTTCTGCTATTTGTTTTGTCTGACAGCTATCAATATATCTCATCTAAATATATGGTGTTCTATTTGAAGGTACAATTGAATATTTGGGGCATTGATACCGTCCTTTTGTAGTCAAATCTGGATACTTTTCTGCATTTTGTTGAAAATCTTTTTGGCTTCTAACCCGCACCAAATGTAATGTTCAAGTATTACTAAATTAATCTCTTGTCCAAATTTTATTGTTCCTTTTGAGGTTAGTTATGTGTGTAGTGCATAGACACTGGAATTTTGATGCTAGATATGTTTTTGCTTTTATTTCCATTTCTCAGAATATTCAATCTCGTGTAAATGTAAAATAAATCCATTGAAATGCCTCAGTATTCAATGAAGACACTCTGCATATCATTTGTTAAGCTTGATACTTATGTTTAGTAAATATTCCAGTTTTATGTATTGATATTTAGTATTATATTTCACCAGAATATTCTTGTAACCTCAAAATCATACTATCTCCAATACCTATGCATGTAGTGTATGTTAGTGCATGTTGTGATTTTAGTATTTTCTGTTCAGTTCATTGTTCAATAGAACTTATCTCATTTTGACCACTGGATGTGTGCTTTCCATCTTCGCAACTGTGAAGCCAAACCTCAGCTTAACATAACCTGGTCTGGAACATCCCTGGAGCACTACGATAACTCTGTTTACCTAGGAATTACCTTGGACCACACTCTCTCTTATAAGACCCACATGGGCCACATTAAGAAGATGAAGAGTAAAGTGTGTTCATGCAATAACATCTTGAACAAACTCACTGGCACAAGATGGGGGGGCTCACCCACGTACCCTAAGGTCGAGGGCACTGGCCCTGTGCTACTCGTGTAGAGTTTGCCTGCCCTGTATGGGAAAGATCAACCCATGCCAAGAAGCTTGAATCAACTTTAAATGCCTCCTGCCAGCTTTAAATGCCTCCTGCAGGATGTCTTCATCCAACTCCAGTGGAGAACTTATTCATCCTAGCAGGAATTGCTCCACCAAACATCCATCGAAGTGTAGCGAGCATGCAAGAACACAGTTGCCTTTTATTTAAATCCAGAAATAGTTTCTTGAGCAAAGTCCAACCCTTGAAGCAGTCTGTAAGGAGTGTACCTTGTGGAAAGATAGACTTGCTATCAACTAATTAACACCTATTGGTATTGAACCCAGCGAGCATCTTCCACCTGGAGCTGACTTCTCATGGGCTTCTTCTTCTTCTTGCGTATGAGGCAGCAGCTAAATATGTTGTAAACGGTGGAGCCAGCTCACTGTTGATTGGTTGGGGTTTGAGAAGTCTATGTCCACCGGTGGACGAAAGGTAGGGCACTCGTTGAGAATGTGATCCGCAGTCTGTGATGGAGAATCACATTGGCAGGCTGGCGATGGCCGCAGCCCCCTCGGTGCATATTGCTGTTGAAGCGACCGACTCCTGTGCGAATCCGGTTTAAGGTGACCCATTCCTTGCGTGGGAGATTGCTACCAGGTGGTAGTTCTGTCATAGGTGTGATAGTGAGTTGATCTGGTATTGGAGTATCTAGCCAGGCAGTATTCCATGTCTGTAAGATGTTGAATGGGGAGCTGGAGAGTTTAGCAGCGTGACGACAGAAAGGTAGACGAGAGCTCAGTGACGAGAGCTCAGTCTCTGTCTGCCGAGCTGGTGTGATTCTTTGACAGTGTTATGCAGCAGGGCTGCATGGGCTGAATGGGGATGTCTCAACAGATTTGAGAACTTGAATCACCCGATCTAAGGTTCCCCTGCAAAATGGGGCTTCTTGGATCTACCTGGTTCATTTGAAAAGTACAGAAATCATGTAGTTGATTAAAACCAGTTTGCTAGAGACTGATTTTTTTCTCTCTTTCTTTTCTTACCTCATATCAACATGAACTCAATGACACCATAGTGTAAAAAGAACACAATACAATAAGGAATAGAATTGTGGCATCCCAACTTTGGTAATAGGATGTATTAGTGAATGGTAATTACTACAATTTCCACTAATGAAGTGTGTTCCTTTTGTCTCACAAAATAAACCTCTTAATTTTTTAATCCACCCTCTATGAACCATAACTCCTGTTGATACAACACTTTTGAATACCTGACCACAGTCCATGCCTAATGAATCAACAGTAAACCTGTTACCCTTTCAAAATCATTGTAGCAGTAACTTCAATTTCCCTCCGTGTTCTCATTCATCTCTCTAATGGACACTGAGAATTTGTTGTCATTGTTTTTAGGCGTTAATGTCGTCAAGTTGGGATTAAGATTTTACTCATCTTCTAAAAAGATTGAGTGTTGAGGTTATGTTAAATTAAGTATGGTGAGAATTCAATCAAACACTCATTTGGTAGTCCATTAGGGAAAACCCAATTTGGTTGTTAAATGAAAGAGTTTTGGTTGACTACTTTTCCTTTGTAAAATTGACTTAAAGAGGTTAAGAATGGATAGCTGCCATTACGCTGCGTGCACGTATCTACGATAGTTTGAGGTTGAAGTTAAATTGAACTTGGTGTGAATACAATCAAAAGTCTATTTAACTAGCCATTAAGATTAATAGACATAGTTTATAATTGTCCACGCAGATACTCGCCTATTCACCACAGATACACTTAGAGAAAATACATATGCTCATCACTTTGTCGGGTTTGGTGAAGATTTGTTTGTGGTGAAAAATCCAATTACATAGCCATTGAATTTGAGCAAAGGTGTAATTAAATTGATGAATTCTTGCAACACGGTGAAAAGAATCGATGGGTAATATTCTTCAAAGGTAGAATAAAACTAGTGCTCATCACTTACCACAAATGGTAGAGGTCGGAAGTTAATTTGAAAAAAGTGAAAATTCAATCAAACTGTAATTAAAGCTGGTTTCCTGGTGTCGTGACTTTTTTCAACTTACAGAAGTGAAGATGAGTTTAATAAAAAGGTAATGTATCTGAAGAGACATTTAAGATTCTTTGTTAGTAATGGATAGGTACACCTTTTCTTTTGGTTCCAAATTGAACATTAAGCCATTAAATGGAAGAAAAACAGAATTTGTTGTTTTGTCAAAGTTTGAGACCCCACATTCATTCACAAAGGTAAGAGAAAAAAGGTAGAAACCATAACCAAAAGTGAAATTTCAAGATTGTGTTTAAAAATGGTGGCCATTATAAAGGGGGTAGCTAAAAGGTGCTATTTTGTCTTGAACCGTTAGCAAAATAATCAACACACAAAACAGTCAAAATAATTGATACCCAAGGCCTATATGGCCAGAAATTCATTCCAAAAGATGTGTGATTCAGTAACCAGGGAGTTTGGTAATCACTTTGATAGGGAATTAATTTAGTGAGTATACATTGTTAACAGGCATATTATTGTGTATACATTTTTTTCTCCACAGTGGATGACCGCCGGCAGAGGAATCGTCCATTCTCAGATGCCCTCTTCCGAGGAAGAAGCACATGGTCTTCAACTCTGGGTTAACTTACCCAAAACAGACAAGATGATAGCACCCCAGTACCAGGAAATATCAAGTCAGGATATACCATTGGTAGAAAAGGATGGAATCAGGGTCAAAGTCATTGCTGGGGATTGTATGGTGTTAAGGTAAGCATGTTGTCTTCTATACTCTGGCTCATAATTTCTTGGACATGTTGCTAAGTATGCCCACTTCCCCGACAAAACAACGTACGTTGGGCACAGTTCACGCCAAGTGATACGTGCGCGTATGTCATGTCCAAGAAATAATGAGCCCGAGTATACTCTGGGTTAACTTATTCAAAGCTGACAAAATGGTAGCACCCTAATACCAGGAGCTACCAAGTCAAGATATACATTGGTTGGAATCAGGGTCAAAGTTATTTGCTAGGGATTGTATGGTGTTAAAGGCTGACTCAGAGATTTCGAAATATAATTTTTTGTGTAGTCATTAAAAATAGTCATCCAGAACTAGAGATAGTCACCTAAAATGCTTAATTCCAAAGTTAGAGTTCAATCAGATTTTCTGTTAAACATTTATTCTCAGTATAACAGTGCCATAGGATACCGTGTATAACAAAGATTCCGGATCCAGAATTTTATAACAAAGTTGTGAATTTCTATAGGAAGGACTTCGATTTGAGCTTAGCTATTTCACCCAGTGATTAGTATATGGACAAGCATTATGTATATGCAAAAAAACATGATTTGTTTGAAAAATGAGTGCGCCCTCATTGGGAAATCTCTGAGTCCGCCTTTGAGGTAAGCATGTCATCTTCTACCTTGGATTAATTTACCCAAGTAGATAAGATGGTAGCACCCCAGTACCAGGATATACCAAGTCAGGATATACCATTGGTAGAAAAGGATGGAATCAGGGTCAAAGTAATTGCTGGGGATTGTATGGGTGATAAAGGTAAGCATTCTACTTTGGGTTAACTTACTCAAAGCTGACAAAATGGTAGCACACTAATACCACAAACTACCAAGTCAAGATATACATAATAGCAATAATAAAAAAATCATAAACAATTCCAGAAATGTGTATATAAAAAAAATCTGAACTTGGATGATGTTATTTCAGCTTAAAAACATAGCCACATGCTTTTGTAGGAGATACACCCCTTAACTGTTAACCCCAAAATAAATAAATCCATTGAAATGCCTCAGTATTCAATGAAGACATTCCTGCATATCATTTGTTGAGCTTGATACTAGTTTAGTAAATATTCCAGTTTTTATTAGTGATATTTAGTATTATATTTCACCATAATTTCTTGTAACCTCAAAATCATACTATCTCCAATACCTATGCATCGTATGATGTTAGGCCTGTTGGTGATTTTTAGTATTTTCTGTTCAGTTCATTGTTCAATAGAACTTATCTCATTTTGACCACTGGATGTGTGCTTTCCATCTTCGCACTGTGAAGCAAACCTCAGCTTTAACATAACCTGGTCTGTGGAACATCCCTGGAGCACGACATAACTCTGTTTTACTTAGGAGTAACCTTGGACCACACTCTCTCTTATAGACCCACATGGGCCACATTAATAGATGAAGAGTAAGTGTGTTCATTGGCAATAACTTTGAACAAACTCACTGGCACCAAATGGGGTGCTCGCCCCCCGTACCCTAGGTCGAGGGCACTGGCCCTGTGCTACTCGTGTAGAGTTTGCCTGCCCTGTATGGGAAAGATCAACCCTGCCAAGAAGCTTAATCATTTAAATGGGCCTCCTGCCGCTTTAATGCCCTCCTGGCAGGAGTCTTCATCCCACTCCAGTGGAGAACTTATTCATCCTAGCAGGAATTGCTCCACCAAACTTCCGTCGTAGTGTAAAGCGGCAGGCAAAACCAGTTTGCCTTTATTTTAAAAATCCAGAAATAGTTTCTTGAGCAAAGTCCAACCCTTGAACAGTCTGTAAGGAGTGTACCAGTACCTTGTGGAAAGATAGACTTGCTATCAACTAATTAACACCTATTGGTATGACCCAGCGAGCATCTTCCACCTGGACTGACTTCTCATGGGCTTCTTCTCTTCTTGCGTATTAGGCAGCAGTTAAATATGTTGTAAACGGTGGAGCCAGCTCACTGTTGTTGGTTGGGGTTTGAGAATTCTATGTCCACCGTGGACGAAAGGTAGGGGCACCGTTGAGAATGTGATCCGCATTCTGTGATGGAGAGAATCACATTGGCAAACTGGCGATGGCCGCAGCCCCTCGTGCATATTGCTGGTTAGCATCGAACCGACTCCTGTGCGAATCCGTTAAGGTGACCCATTCCTTGCGTGGGAGATTGCTACCAGTTGGTTAGTCTGTCATCAAATTTAATTTAAATTTAAAAAGCTGAAGAAAACTCATTATGTAGTATTATATATAGTAAGTTATTATGACGAGGACTGTTCATATTTTGGTTGCTCTCATATGGAGAGTATTTTTGACTTCGGAACCCCCGTTTGCGACACTCACCTATGAAATGATATGGGGTAAGGTGGGTGCTTCGCACCTAGGCATGGGCCATCGTGACAGAGGACAAAAAAATAGTGGTCGTTTGGGTGAGAGACAGCCAAAATTTACCAAAATAGGAGGTTTTGGGTGACAAATTTTCAAAATTTTCCAAATATGTGGTCTTTTAGAAAATTGTGCAAATTTCACCCCAAAATTGGGTCTTTGGATGTGAAAATTTTCCTTTCCCCAAAATTTTCAAAAATATGGGGTCTTTGGGGACATTTTCAAAATATATGGTGTCTTTGTTTTGGGTGACGAGTGATCGAAATGGGGTCTACAGCCTTACATGCACATCACATCACCTCCAAGATGGCGTGCCCCCCAGGCTGAACCAGGTGCATAAAAAGTGAACTGAGGGGAAGGTAAACTGGGGCAAGACCCTTTGAAGCATTTAAAAATTTATAGGTTTAAACTAACTTGCGCATTTACTTCTTTGCGGGAAAATGGGACAAATCAATGCCGTTCGCTGAGATTTTGATCTTCGAAAATGCACAGCTTCGCAGGAGCGATGTGCATTGGACAACAAAAATTAGTGCAAGTGCATTGTTTGTCCTGAAGTTTCGAGGCAAAAGTAAATTCACGTTTTTAACCTCAATTCATACACAAAAGAAAATTAACAAATATGTGCCTTAATTAGCGATAAACAGAGTTTAAAATATCTTTTTATCATGGAGATTAAAATAATGACCCACTAAGAAAATCATTTTCAATCCCTCGCGGCTACAAATCGCGTCTTTGTTTAACGGCTTCACTGCTTTTGCTGCTGTATATGCGTAAATATGCTGTGTTTGTGATAAGCTTCGTATATGGTTATAAACCTATATTAAGTTTGTTCGCACTGCAGTGTACAAATCATATCTTTAACAGGAATTCTAATGTCCATCAATTTATGTTTCAACCTATTTTATAACTTTGCACTTATGACCTTTGACCTTGGTAAGTGACCCTTGACCTAGTATCATATGAATGGTTCCCAAGGTTTATCTATATCCAAGTTCTGTAGCTATTGGACTTTTTACTTGTCTCAAAAAAGCCAATTTTTTGAAGTTTTTTAGCCGATTATCATAACATGGCTTTGACCTTGGTAATGTGACCCTTTCCTCATTATCATATGAAGTTTAGCAAAGGACAATTTATGATCCATTCTTACAATTGACTTTTAGTTTCTCGAATGAGAAACTTTCTCAAAACTTTAAAACCTTTGAAAACAATGGGTACAAAGCGGGCCCACACGACACAGAGAATTGCTGATAGGTGCTTCGCAATCCTTGCAGATGAACACAAATACAATTTGGCTCCTGTTGCCACAGCACAGAATTAAACAACTTCTTCCCACCATAATGTTATGATGGTAAACTTTTTGTATTAATTTTTAACAATAGGAACCATCCCACACAATAAACATCACAACACAAGGTATCACAGACCAGGCATGGGAACTTTTTAAGTGGGTGTATAACTTGAATAACTTGAGAGAGCAGCTCAGGTGATCACAACCACAGCCAATCAGGATGCATATTTGGTCTGCCCACAGGAACTCAATGCCCACTCTTAAGAGTAACATTCATTGTCCTTGTATCTAAAGTTTGAAAGCATATGTTCAGTTTTTGGTTTAACTTTTTTCTTAATAATTTTGTTTTTTTTATTATGACACATAATACACAACGAGAAAACAAGAACCACACGCTGTATCATATAAGCACAAACCGCTATCTAGCACAAGCTAGATCATATACATTTGAATAAATAAATTATCCATATTTGGCCATTTACTTGGTAAAGTTGATGGTCCTAAATTTTTCAGGAAAATATATATTCTCAGTTAAAGTAATTCTCATTTCTTTCTGGGGGAAAGAAGGGTAAAAATGAAATTTTGGCTCTGTTTTCTATAATATAAAATTTTGTTTATAAGAATTAATCAGATTTAGCGCACGATTATTTTGATTTAGGCCTGACCAAATTAATTTATGTAATTGCACTTAAATTTTGGAAATACCAAACTTTTTGTAAACCCCAGATATGGAGTTTTCCTTCTGCTTCCAATAGGTTAACCTTTTAACAATTTCAAATAAATGATTGTATTGGTTCAGGTTCAATCATGACAAAAGTACAATTGTCCATTATTCAGCTGGCCGATTAAATGCATATATGTATTAGTTTTCAAAAATTCTGTTGATTAATCTATATTGAAACCAGCGTAATTTAACATCCATAGTAACATCGAAATGTTGTCATGCATACATTCTCCATTCGTTTTCTGAGAAATCATATTCATGTTACTTTCCAATTTGCTTTTTGATTTTGGAGATTTTGAACTTGTTATTGATTACATATAGCCTGACAGCTCTTTATCCTTTAAATGAAGCTTGTATGGAAAGGAATAAAAGTTTTTGCAAATGACTCAGTATAACATTTGTATCACTAATTTTTTTGTAAATCTTTAAATTGCAAGAGGGGTGTACAACACATTTTAGTTCTAGAAAATTTAATTTTAAACCAAAGATTCTTTCAATTTCATGTTTTCAAGAAACTGTTACACAATGGGATGAAATAAGATCAGAAACGAAATGAATATTTGCCTTGTACCACTTTTTGTAATTTGATTTCTTTTTTTCCACCAATTCGATATTTTCATTTATTCCATATAAGTGATTTCGAACCCTCTTCAACTGTTTGAGCAGGATGTTTCTTTTTTACTCAAGAACCTAAAAGAACATCCTTCCAAAACATATCAGGTGAATTCTAGACTTTCTTTGTAAATTGAAACCCCCTTTCCAGAAAAATCAATCTATATTAATTTATTGGCAATTTGGAAAAGAGAATCATACATTTACGGTCCAATTTCACTTAAAATCTTCTAATCCACTTCGCATTTTAAGCTTGAAAGAACAGTTCTACTTTAAACTACTCTTAAACCACCCTCGGCTCATCATATGACAACTGATCCCTACTATTTTATCGCGTGTAACCTTTCCAAATAAAATTATATAGCTGCTTTAAATTCATATATAAAATTCTATGGTGGGTTGGTAAGAAAGAATAGAGGTTTGAATTTAGGGATAAGAGGGATTTTACTATGGCTTACGCCCTCAATAACTGTTATTTTCTCCTTTGACCTTGTTTGCAGAATCAAATTGAATGACGAATCCCATTGGTGTTTAGTGATTCCATATCCACCACCATTCTTTCTTTTCTTCCAACTATATTACAAATCTACTCCCAAAACTGAAAATTCTACCATCTTCTACCCCAATTCAAATGTTTCCCCCTCGTTATACTACGTCTTGTTTTTTTTATTACAGTTTGAGCCAATATACACAACATTTGTTTTATCCTCATTAATTTTCAACCCAGATAATCTTTCAACAAATTTGTGTTTTCAAACGTGCTCAGCAGACTTCATCACTTCCATTTAAATGATCGTTGAATCTCGTCATATTGGGTAATTTTCATTCTACTCTTCAACCCTTGATACACAAATATTGTTATTTTTTCTTATAATACAACCGAGGATTTCAGCGCAAATCAAAAAAAATGTAAGGAGATATAGGATCTCCTTGTCTACAACCCCTGCCTAATTTAAACTGTTTGGAGGCTTTGCCATTTACCAAAACTGTTGACTGACATTCATTATAGAAGAGCATGATCCAAACATTTTTTTGAAAGAAAAGAAGGTCCAAAAGTTAGAAAGCTAAGGACTTAAAAATAAATTTATTGAGACCAGAATCAAATGCTTTTTCAAAATCGATTAAGAGAAGCATACCGGAATTTTATGTACTTAGTGTAAGATTATATTAAAGCGTAAAATAGTATTTTCAATCTATGTACACCACATAGGCAACCTGCATCTCTAAAAATCATTCCTTGTGGAGACATACCCTTTACTTACTAACTACTGTGTTTTTTAATTCATAATTGTTAATTTAACCCAAATTTAAAAACTTTAAAACATTTTTGTTAAATGTATTTGGTGATAGGAAATTCTCCTGACAAGTCAATAGGCACATAAAATCTTCTTCATGCTAAAAAAGTGAACAAATTATCTGCTGACTTATTTCAACCAATCGTTTTTTGTGTGGACCATAAGTCACATGATGGATTTTGCCCGTATAACACAGAGTCATGCCCACTTTTTAACTACAGTTCAGCCATTATGAAATTGGGCTTTCAACCCTGGAAACACTAAAAAAGATGCATGAAAGCAATTCAATAGAATAGGAAAGTTTTTTGATAGAGATAGAGAAATGCAAAAACTAGTGATATTTGGGTAAGTTGCACAGTTTCATTACTTTCTACATGGACCGTTGTAAAAGCCTTTACCATGCTGAGGGGAAAGCACATCCATCCACACTGGCATTACTGCAATACTTGGCCCATCCAGAAAGAAATGTTCATGTCGGCATATACAATGTACTCTTACCCCATTTGCTGCACTCCAAAATAACCAGTCTGATGACAACATTTTAAGGTATCATATCAAAAACCTGATTTGGAGTCTCTTTTTGGTTTATTTTGGTTCATATGCTGATACCAAAACTATATTTTATTTGGGGCAGTAGATCAATGCTTCAATCACATGTTTCTTCAATTTTTGTAAATTACTAATTTTAGAAACTGAAAGAATAGTAGAATTTAAAAAAATGCCTTCTTTCAAGAATAGTAAAAAGCACTTGACTGTTCCTGGTACAAATTCAGATTATAGCGCTAATTAAAATGTTACTATATCACCACAATACAAAATTTCAAGGTCATTTTACAAACTTCTGAAATTTAGTCCAATTAAAGCTAATTAAAGCTAATTAATTACTGTTTAATTAACAATACCCTTCAAACATTCTTCATTAGGTGTCCTACAACCAAGTGCAAAATCAGGAGTTACAGAACCCCCGGGTTATTCCTGACAATTTGTATCCTATAACAGTAGCTAACACTACACAGTTAGCAGTGGTCACCAGAATTTCCTTTTGTTTTTACCTTCAAAGTGTGGGGGGGGGAGATGAACATTCATCAGGCCTTACACAGCCACCATACCACCAAAAAAACCATTTTAGCTGGCTGTGCAAACA
>JAMKCH010085739.1:0-59015 GCA_023653785.1 Ophioderma brevispina | reverse complement strand
GAGATCCAGATCATGGGATACCGTTTAAGAAGACCTCTCACGGCGCAGTGAGTGCGAAAGTAACACAGCGCCCTTTTCGATCGTAAAGGGTACAAATGCTATGCGTAACCTTGGTGATCAGAGAATACTTTACGCGTAACCAAGTACGCGCTTAACGTGCAGCGACACTAACCAAGCAAGTACAGACCTTACCGTTGCAGATCTGGATCACGTTTGGCCGTTGCCCGTGGTTGGACGCAAAACGGAATACAAGATCTGATCCGATTGGATCTGCGCTGCCTGTCGATTGCCCCCATTAGACTCATGCCTGCCAGGATCTGGTAAAATAAGATGTCTCAAACTGCTGCATTAACTAAGTTCATTAAGTGGTGGCACATCCTATCTTAGCCATATTATTTGTGGGTCCGAAAGTTGACTTGCTAGTGGATATGTGACATTACGAAAAGACAATGTCTCAAAACGGCATCAGGAGACATAGAATTTCAGTTCCAAATTTTAGTTTCAAAGCTTGTTATGCTGCAATTTCTCAAAATTTTAATTTCTAAGACCATACTTTGAGAAACAAAACAGTTCCAAACCCCAGTTTTGAAAAATTGGGGCTGCATATCCCTACCGTCACAGCAGTTGAGTGCCCCCCCCCCCAGTGTGTTGTTATAAGGGGCATGACCTGGGCAGGACAGGGACAATGTGTTTCATTCTTAAGCAAAAACTTTCAGATTAGACGGGAAAAGTGGAACAAAGTATACATGAAACGTTGTTCTTTTCTGATTTCCCTGGCCCTTCTCTGTTAGACAATTTCCCTCAGTTGAAATACAATTTCATGCCATGCAAACCCACTTATTAAGGTGCATTTTGTGATTTATCATCCTGTTTTTTTTATTTATGTTTTTCACTAGATATTCCAAGAAAAGGTTTTCCAAAATTTCAGTTGATTCTGACTGGCATTTTGATGTTATGAACAAATATTTGCATCTCCATGCCCCTGAGGCCACTGTATATAATTGGTCACAAAATAACTCAGGTGAGCTCCTTGGCCAATCACAATTATGGTATAAAATGTGGCTGAAAGAGGTCCAGAGCCTAAAAGTATGGAAACTGCTTTCCAAATGCTATTGACATGAATACATGAATGTAATTACCATCAGAATGCTGTATGAATGGCAGGTATTGCCAGGCTGGCGACAACTGTGTCCAATGCCCACACAAGAACGCTGTTCAAAAGTTTTAAACAGTTTTTAACAAGTTTAACAGTTGTTACCCGGTGAACTGAAACAACACCTGTTCAGTTCACCGTAAACCATTTGTTTAAACTTTTAAATGTTTTTTCCTTTTTTTAAACTTTTTAAACAGCGTTTTCTCTGTGCATAGACGATTTCAATCAGGCTAGTAATAGCACTACCAATTTCGATAAGCTACCTAATTAGCTCCTGATTTATTCAGTATGTGACATATGTACCGGGGATAAATTTTAAAGCACCACGTATGACCGGTGATCGATAAGCTACAGATTTCAAGCAGTATGCCTGCACTTTCTTGATCGAGTGTCCTACCCCGATTTATTTAGGATCCCTGGTATTGCATATAGGGTAAAAAAATTATCCTTCATCACCAACCAGTTTCTGACCATTTTGACTAAGGCCAGTTTTGTGCTGAATTTGGCATCAGAGAGCAAAATTTCAGTGTGAATTCAGTTTACTTGTTTACAACTGACTTCAATTGGGCTAAAATAAGTTCAACCAAGTTAATCCAGGTGTCTCCAGGTTTGGGGTAGTTTAATATGAAGATTGGGGGTTCAACCACAGAATTAAATAACATTATTTAATTCTGTGGGTTCAATCTTGGGTTGCACTAGAGTTGCCTTGTCATATGGGTGGTTTGAGTGCATCTTTAATGCCAATTTTAAAGGCAGCATAATTTATAAACAAAAGATCATTCAAAATCAGATTTTGGCATGTCTGTAACAAGTATATGTATCCTAACATATCCTATAAGTGATAAGACCAAAAGAAATCTAATACGGACAAAATCAGATATTTTAGTCAGTACTGACCATACGGACACTCACTACAACACATAATTGAATGGAAATTCATATCTTTGAACACTGCTGTTTTTTCCTTTCTGTCAATTTTCAGTTGCAAAAAGAACTCATTAGAATTCTACTGACTTGTCCTTCACTTTTAAGCTATTCCTATAAATTTCAAATATTTTGACTCCTTTGGGTGAATCACTGATAGTGTCACTCTTTAAGAAAGCTAAGGGTAGCACTGATTTCAAACACATTCCTACGTGAGACAGACTTTTGTGCTCCTGATCATGTTTTTTTATGGACTAACTCAAGAAAACATTTTTTATTTCTTTTTAATTGGGTATTTTTAAAATACAATATAACCTCAAGGATCCATTACAGCACATTTTAAGAGTATGTTGGAAAGTTAGACTCCCTTTCAGAATACAGTCTTAATGTTTTAATGAGAGGGTCTACAAAATGCAATTAGGACCATTGAAATCATGCCTCATGAATGTGCTTTTAATGCTATTCTTAGTTTTCTTTAGGCAACACAAGGACATTTCCAGAAAAATGTCTCTCTAATTTGTTTTTGAAAGCAGGCTTTGTGGATATTCAGACCACTTACCAATGTAATAAATCACACCTGAAGTGAAGAAGCCAAAAAGACCATCTTAATATAATAAAAGATGATATAGCATTTTCTTTTGTGCACAATGGAAAATAATGATTATCTCTTTATAGGTAAGGGCCAATTAGGACAGCAGACAAGTTAAAAACTTAAGTTTGTTTGTTTGATTTCTTTCTATTTTTGTCCAGCATACCTTCAAAACATTCTCAATAGGTGTTCTACAACTGACCAAGTGTAAATTTAGAGAACTTTGTATCCTTAGAAAATCTCTTCATTTCCCTCGAAGGAGTGGTCATTATTTATGCCGGGGAATGGAGGAATTCAACTTTTTTCAGCAAAAAATGTTCGAATTTTTCATGTTCTCCCCTCTCGCTCACAAAATTTTGTTAGATTCCCCCCTCAAATTCTCCACCCCCACCCCGGCATAGTGACTCCTCCCGTACAATACCAGTTGGTGATCAGAGATGCACTCAAACCACCCTTTAGCACCTTGAGCACTTACCTATAATACAATCTGTCTGATTGGCTCATTACAGGACACAACATGATATAGTCATCTTAGTAACCAATCAAAATAGTGCTTCTATATCTCTGTTTAAAACATTCACCATTGCTACATTTCAATATATTATCTTTGGCTACCTTTCAAATAACCAATCAAAATAGTGCTTAGATAACGACAGAGAAATTAACAAACTGATGGCAAAATGGTTCATTTTACTGTGACAACATTAACTGCCTTTGGATAACAATCCAATTAAGCTAGTACAATATCACACCTATACCATGTGTTATATTTTACACCTTTTAACATCTTTTTAAATACAAGTCCCGACAGAAGAATCTCAGACTAGTGAGAATAGGGAAGTTGTTGCATGAGTTTTACGGCAAACATTACTGCAATGCAATTACGAGCCCAGAGCATTGTGTATGTTATCTCCATCCACACAGATTGCTACTTCGTTTGACATTTGGTGCTGTCGTTTGAATAAGGTCTAATCAAAGAAAATCTTGTGATTCTAATCATAGGACTTGTTTTCAGATGCCTGTGCTGTTTTGCGCTGAACTTTGGTTCAAGTTCAGATCAGTGTGTTTAACTGAGCTTGGGGTTGCCAGAGTGGAGGGATTGCAATTGTTGAAACTTAGTCTTAAAAATAACTCTCACTTTTTGACTATAGGTACTGAGTAAAATATGAATCTTGTAAAATTTACCAGGATTTTGTCAAACTTGACTATATTCTGGCTGAGAGTGATACAAGGCCTGTTTATAGACCGTATCAAAAGTTTTGATTACACAGCAAATGCTGGAGTGTTTAAAGGGGCATTTCGTGATCCACAGCCTCGTCCCCCCGACTTACCTAAAAAAAGTTGAGATTTTCGGGTCATCTGAACCGTTACCATTAGTAATCCATGTGTGCCAAATCTTACGTGCAAATTCGGACGTGTCTGTAAAGAAATTCGCAATTTTGTATTTTCTGTCCGTAAACGGACAGATTACAACACAGTGGCCTATGGGACCGTGGGAAACGACCATTTGCTCATAACACAAAACCGCAAAGTCGGGATCAGCTAAAAAGTTGTAAATAAGCTTTTCTCAAGGATATCTAGTGAACAATGAATAAAACAGAAGGTGCTGGAATCACAAAATGCACCTTTAAATTAACCCATTGGTGTTGGTCTTCATAAAATTTAGGAGAGGAGATCGAGAAGATGACGACTAGACTACTGCCATCGCCGCCGCCACCGTCACCACCACCACCACCACCACTTCCTCCTCCTCCACCTCTTCCTCCTCCACCTCCTCCTCCTTCTTTGCTTATGATCCAAAGTGCTGTAGTATGTGGAAATATTTCAGGATATTGTCACATGCTCAAGGTCACAGCCAAGCATGGTAAAGTCCACTACATGCATGCAATCACATATGCATTTGGTGCGAAGTGCTGGAATACCCACTGCGCTAACCCATCCCGGCCATTAATTTGCCAATATTGCATGATGTCTGTTGCGTTAAAGCAATAATAGCAATTTTCAAATTTGTATAGTTTTATGCAAATGTGTTGGGTGTTAGCAATTGTTTTGGAAAATATACCTATGAACTAAAAGAAGGGATTTTGTAAGTAGATTCAGAGATCCCCATTCCTAATTCAATTGCAGCACTGGAATTGTGTAATTCTGCTTGTTAATTATGAAGGAGCATCTCAACAAATTATCCTAACTTGTGTGAACCAGCAGAACAGCTAATGGATGAACATTGACACGTACACGGTGCTATTTTCCCGGCTATTTCATATTGGAATGATGTTTTCAGCAGCCGTTGAATTATTGCAGGATCCAATATTAATTGTTCTAATTATGAAATTCCTTGTTAAGCAATACATAGAGAAGTTTCAGCTTTACCATTCACAGGTATATAGTTCTGGATATAGTTTACTATTTTTTTTTTTTTTTTTTTTTTTTTTTTTTTTTTTTTTTTTTTTTTTTTTTTTTTTTTTTTTAATCACATTATGCACCCATAATAAATGTTGGTTGATTCAGTAAAATGCTCCTGGTGAAAACAAAATCACAGAAGTAGTGCTGAACTTCAGAAACTGTACAGCACTTTCCAACAGTTTCAGTTTTTGAAACAGATCATTGTGTTACATAGAGCTTGGCATCCACATGCTCCTTGAATTCCTCACTTCTGGTCAATACATATCTCTGTTTCCTCCTTTAACCAATGTAGTATACTTTGTTTTTATTCAGAAGTTTTACGACTGTGATGACTTACTTGACCTACAATGTCTATAGCAAAGAAATCCATGCCACGTCTAGGACTTTCGGGACATAGAGGTCTTTCACCTCACTCATGCATAACCTATAACAAAAGGTGTTAGTTCCCGTAGTATTCGTCATTCAGATCAATTTAATACCCGACCTCAAAGTACTTGTGCTATTCAAAGTGTGACCCATACTTTTATGCATACATATCCAACATGCATGTCGTTCTTTAGATTTAGAAAGTCTCCAGAAATTTGGAATGGACTTTACCATTCCCGGCAAGATGGCCGCTAATCCGAAAGGTGGAAGACCTCTATTGTGTGGTCAGTATGTATAACTATCTCACCCTTCAGGCCACTTAATTTTCTTTAGTTAGAGAATAAAGGTATGATTTTGGGAACCGGTACTCTCTTTACGACAAATTGAACCCAAGGTGATACCATTATTTTAAGTGGAAGAACAAGGCCGGAGGCCGAGTTCTTCCACGCAAAAATAATGGTGTCGCCGGGTTCAATTCGTCGTAAAGAGAGTACAGGTTCCAAAATCATACCTTTATTCTCATTCTTAAACAGCTTTATCATTTAAGGTCATCTTTAAACCAATTTCACGATGCTTTATGGCTTAAATACAACAAAAAAGGACTGTCACCACCCAGTGACAACAATCGAACAACCCGTTGAACGCAACGATCATACGCAACGATCATACGCAACGAGACGCAACGTTGGCAGGCCCGCGCGAATGTAGCAAAACGCGGTATGACGCAAGCGCTTCAACCTAAAAATAACATCAATACGCAGTGCGTACTACCTGGGTTCAATCATGCGAATTGAACCCGGGCATCAGCCAATGAAATTGCTTACATTTCCACAGCTGTTTAAGAATTTCACATCCCCTCCCTCACTTCTTGGGATTGCTCCTTTTATATTCTTCAATTTACAGATGAATACAGCTTCAGTAATTCATAAACAATATTATTAGGTCACATAAATCACTTTTAAGAGGTTTTGGTGGTACTTGAGTAAAACATTTAAGCATTTATATAGCTCTTCTTACAATGAATTTAAATGTATGGGCGGGGCATGTTCGAACAAAATACGATTTAAAATGTCAAAATATGCCCTATTTAAGTCAGGATTTTGAGACTCACGGACACATTAATTTACGTAAGTAAACTTTCTGTTTTAATAAGCTTTAAATATTCACAGATTATTTATTCTTTATGGCCGACATTTGTTAAGCACCGTCAAATTACGACAGATGCGCAATTAGTCGCCTTATGACTATAACACCTCCCAATTTTGCCCAGGTCTAAAAAAAATGGTACAATCGGAAAAAAAAAAAAATTGTTAAATATGAAATTTCAAATAAGTCATTCTTACTTGGCTTAGCATTAAAGAATGAAGACTGGACTTTCCAATAGTGTTTGTTTGATCTTATTTGCTTTTGTCAATTCAGAGATAATTTAGTGCGATACACCAAAATTGATTTTGTGCCACTTTTATGCATGAACAGAGATGTCTTGAAGCCCACAAAATATTGCAACTTGGCAAAAGAAACAAAACACAGATAAAAGTACACAAAGGAAGTCTAGTTTTCTCCACACAAGCTTTAACCCCCTGGGCACTACCACCTATGATACATTCTGTCTAAAGTTTCTTTTCCCTAGACCGATCTTCCAACCATATGACCAAGCCGTTCCATTTATGGATAGAGGCCCACTTACCAAGGAAATATCGATAGAAATTATTGGACTGAAAAATAGCCACCACAACAATAATTATGTTAACCCCATTCCATTGTACGCTGAATTAAATCCATGTTTACATCAGACTGTCCTGATTACATTTAGCCTAATTTAATCACCTCACTTCTAACATTAGCTTAGAATTTATTAGTGTTTCATCAAGTTAGGGCCATTGATTTATCAACTGAACCGACTATACACAAAATTTGCTGATTGTATTACCGACTCAATTTTTATTTAACAAAAATCTTCCAAAAGCCTACAGACGAAAAGAAATCTTATAATTCAGGACGAGTTGAAGAAGTAATAAAAAATAAATGTGGCCTCTGCATTGATGGTAACTAGTTCAAGGGGTGAAGCCCATTCAAACCAGTCTGCCGTGCTGGCGCTGACATTTTGAATCTTGCACGGAATAATTATTAGTTTGGGTTCTTGTTACACACATCTGTCAATTCGATACAAACAATCCGCCAAAATAATCATTGTTGGATGTTGGGTGGCTATTGGGTGGTTCATTTTGTCCTAACCCGGCCACACACGAATAAATGACACGTCAGTCGTCTTATTTAAATAAACCGCCTCAATGAATACATCTTTTCACCTAAGCGCGCATTGGCCAATTATGAGAACAAAAGAGTATCTGACACATGATCCTGTGCACTAATTAATTACACCTGGCCACTACACATACATCATTTGTATCACTACCGATTAGTGTTATGCAAGCGGCACCCACAGTATGTGGAAGAAGCGGAGGCAGCCATTGCTTTCTATTGTTGGTACTCTATGTTTCTTTGTGGTCGGCAAAAACAGCGAGACATGAATTTCTAAAGATACCGTAACGTTTTGCCTCTCGATCTATATAGAACCTCTTTGGTAACTAGCCACACTCCATTGGTTTTAAAAGATTATAGCTTTGTGTTCATTTACTTGCCAATTTCACAGGTCACGATTTCAAACCTTTTCATTTTTTTTTTAATTTTTTAGGTTTTTTCTTTTTTTAAATTGAATTCAAAATAGCTGCGTTCATACTTCACAAGTATTCAAAAAAGAATTGGTCGGTTGTAATAGTTTTGCACAGGGCAGCTTATACTAACTTACAGGACAGTATACCTGTTCAGATTAATAAATGACCGAGGTTCGACAAAAGTGATATCTTTGGACAACTGGCAAATAATCCTAAAGACAGTACTCTTACTTTTTTGATCAATATCCCTGCCCATCCCAGTATCCCCCAAAGATCGCTCTTCAGAAATGTACTTTAATTGGCCTCATTACAGACACACATGAGATAGTCCCCTCCGAGTAATCAATCAAAATAGTGCTTCTATATCTCTGTGAAACATTACCCCACCATTCTACAATCTTTCTGATCTGCTCCTTACATGATATTACCTGCCAAGTACCAATCAAATAGTGTTTAGATGCTGACTAGGCAGTTAGTGCCCAGGGGGTTAAAAGTCAACATAATAAGTTCATGATTAAAAAAAATATTTTCTTTTCATAAATATAAACCATACAAATATTTATTGCTGTTTTCAATGAAATAGAGCTTCAAATATTATACACTTTATCTTAAAGCCATAATTGCAGAACTTACTGAAGATCATTTCCACCATTTAAATAACTGTTTTCACATCTTTTAAAGTTTCTTTATGAAGTTAATGCCTCCTTTGAATTTCAAATCTGTTTCTATGTGAATAACTAAACAAGCAAAGAAGGAAACAAAAATACGGCAAAGCCTGGTCATTTTTCTTAATTTGTGTTACCTACAAACAACTTATACTTTGGTGAGAATATAATATTGAAAAAGAAAAATCGTTTTCCATTGTACCATTTTTTGGAGCACCGGCTTATAGTAGCAACACTTTAGCTTAAACCCAGAACTTACTGAAGATCATTTCCCCCATTTCAATAACTGTTTTCACATCTTTTAAAGCTTCTTTATGAAGTTAATCCTTTTTAAAGATTTCAAATCTGTTCATATGTGGCAATAACTATGTTTACCTAATTCTTCACCATTCGCCACTCAACCAGAAAGTGGCCACAAATCAAATTTTGTGTTCCGCAGAAACTGGAGTATCTCTCTTGAAAAAACAAATGAGATGAAACAAAAAAGTATTGGAAAGCAGTCTTTTTTTCTTTAATATGTGAACATAATGGAAAAAAATTGTTTTTTGTTTGTCCCATTTTTTTAGACGCTGTAGAATTAATGTTATTGCTTAATCAACAAACATGCTACATGTCTCATGTTATTCAGAGTTTTAACCGTCTACTTGATCTACAAAATGGTACCCCTTGCATGGGATACATCCGCCATGTCTAGATAGAACATACAGGACCATATGCAGTCCATATACAAGGGCGGATCCAGATTTGAAAAATGGTAAAATTACCGGGGGGGGGGGGGTGAAAAGGCTGTAACTGGTCCAAATAGCTCAACATGGGCTGATTTTGCAGAATTTTGCAGAAGTACCGGGAGGCACGCGCGCCCCCTCCGCCCCCTCCCTGGAGTCCGCGCCCTATATAGTGCGTGAGCTACACATTTTTACCATCTCTCAGTATAAGTGTGAGTTGATTAATCTGTACACAACTTGACAGGGACCCTGAAAAGGATTCTTACAGGCTGACTGCAAGCATATTTCCTGAGGAGGTGCCCTCATTTTTCAACAAATCGTGTTTTTTGCATATACATAATTCTTGCCCATATAATATATACTGTGTAAAATAACTAAGCTCAAATCGAAGTCCTTCATATAAAAAGCACAACTTTTTGTTCTACCAATTCCGGATCCCGGACATTTTTATACACGTATCCTACGGCAGTGTCCTACTGTACATAACACGCAAGATTCCTACTCACGGTGTAACACAGAGCTTAGGCTACTCCAAGGTGGTACTCTTAGGCTACTCCAAGGGTAACCCCCTGATGCTTATTGATTCCGTATCTACAACCAAGTACTTTCGAAGTACAAAAGCCATTGGGTGGATAGCATCGGTGTTTTTCTAGCAGTACCCGTTCTATAGTGTACTCTGCAGTTGCCTGCTATGACTGACAGGTACCCATGCAGCCACCAGTAAGTTTGAGTACCTCTGCAGCTACTCCACTGGAGTGCCTTACAGGTAATCCCCTACTGGCTGCCTATAGGCGCACTTTGGTACCCTAAGGGCGCCAAACATCCATTGTTTTTATGACTTTCTGATCATTTTTCAAGCTTAGTACATCTATTTTTGAGTTTAGCATCCCCAAAAACCCCTATATATAATGACATTTTGTGTAACACATAGACATATGTGACCAAAAGTTAAATAATGATAAATTACTAAAATAGTTACACAGAGCGCAAAGCTCATTTGCATGGAGTACCCATGCAGGTACGCCCGCATGGGGTGACTAGTGTTTAGGCTACTCCCGTGTGTACCTAGGTGGTGATTCCCCCACGTTTGCGGCGCGATGTGGTACCCATGCGGGTGGACACTCCGGGTGGCTACTTAACAGCTCTTCCCTGTACTCCCATGAAGAAACTGGTTGTGTACATGTGTCCTGCCGAAAACAAAAAAATCCATTCATCCTAACTTTGGAATTAAGCATTTTAGGTGACTAATCTTTAGTTCTAATTGACGATTTTTAATTAACTTTCAACAACAAAATTATATTTCAAAATCTCTGATCAGCCTTTAATGCTGCAAATGGTGCCTAAAGTAGAGGGGGTTTATATAAAGCTTACCCGGGGTCAAATTTTTAATCGATCAATTGGTGCATGTTGAAGAGACCATGTTTATTTGTCTAAACATAAGGATTCCAAAAGATATAGTTTGTACTTATCTACAGCCTAACATTTGGAGTTATAGGCTAAAACAGGGCAAAACTCCAATTCAAAAGGGTCCGGGGTGTGTGCCGGGTACAAAGGGTCCCACTTTAAGTTTGCTACATGGTGCAAATATTGCTGGAGCTTCATTAGGATTACAATGGGAGTCTTTTTGACTGTCTCAAATGTTTAGTTACCCAAGTACGGGAAAACAAGGTCTGCCTTATTGAATGCCATACATTTGATTTGACCTTTTGTGGCCGCTATCGAAAAAATGGGACTTAACCGTTTAAAATGGTAAGTCAATGGCTTTGAGATGGCTTTCCTAAGTGACTGTAGGTAATTTGGGACGTCATCTCAAAAACCACTGACCTAAGACTAGGCCTGTTTGGACTCATTTGATACATTATCAGGCAATAATTTAAAATTTTGATTAAAAAAATGAGAGGGTTAACAGCCTTGGTTCTAATTGGTTTCAGAATCCTGAAATTTGTTTTATTTAATTGCTACTACTTTCAAAATCAGCTAGAATGCTTGTATATACATGTAACAGAGACAGATTTTTGTGGGCCCAGCATAGCTGGCAGGACCACTAGCAATCTGTTGTGCGTGTGATCTGTATGTGTGCATGTGTCACTAAAATGTTAATTTTTTTTTTAATTGACCTCAATTGAAAAGTTGAAGTTCATTGGAACCAAACTTGTGTCTAGGTGCACCATGCATGGGATCCCTCATATATTGAGGAGGTCAACGGTCCCATGCCAATGTCAAAGGTCGATGTGATGTCCCATTGAAAGATCTTGTAACTATTTGACCAGATAGGCTGGCAACCTAACAGCTTATATTGCTTTGAATATAGGCGAGCGCGAAAGCCGGAACCGCGAGAATTGTATTAGTTGGAAATAATGGCTGCAGTAATTCTTATGAACTTGATCCAATAGAGTTACTCTTAGGACCAAGCCAACTGGTCTTTGTCAACCATCTGATTTTAAACAAACCCCTTATTGAATTCAGCAAACTCGACAGAATCAGCATTTTCCGTTATGCTTGAGAAGCATGTTTTTCGTCCGTTTTGGCTCTAGAGGATTTCCTAGAGTTTCTCTGTTACCAAAACCTTTCCACTTAAGACTCCCCGTTTGACTTAACTATACCAGCACTGGATTTCCTGTCTACAGGGCGATCCATATTTGGAGTGCATTAGATGGTTTCGCTGCTCCTCCAGCTCTATTAAGAGGCTACAATCCATAATATGAATTTGAATTATCTGTTGGGTAAAATAGTCCATTATTTTATCCATAATTTAAAGGTTATCCACCGAAGATATTTTTCTCACAACAGGTTGAACATAAATTCCTTTTAGCTGTGTATAGTTAAACAAAAATTTTTGCAAATTTGATAAGAGCCTTTGAGTGGTAAAGTAATGGTGAGCTCTGCCTGTTGATATTATTTTTTGGCTGCAGCAAAGTGTTGAAACATTTCTATCAAAAAGGAGTGTATTTTTTGGAGCTAAGTCCCAGTCAGGTGTCACATTCAGGAATTTCTGCAATTCAATGCTTTATTTAATAGAATTTTCTGAGTTGATGCACATGTACTACAAAAATATTGGGTTTAGTGTTAATCAGCTTCACTACCCGATCCTCCGCCCCCCCCACATTTCACACCATCAAACCTGAGATTTTGGTTACCATTAGAAACCTTGTGTTTTTCCCATCTCATCCTACAAAATATTTTGACTGCTTCTTTTCCCATCATGATGCTCCAGGCTATATGGTTTGTTACAGTACCACGAAAATAGCTTGTTCAGTACTCTATGGGCTAATTTGCAGGGCGCAATGCAGGATTTATTTACGGAGGGTGCGGGACGTCCCAAATTGCACCTTCTTTGGTAAAAGTGGACTAACCCTAAATGGTCCTTTTTGTGACCTTTTGAACATCTTATCACCAAACGTGACTTATCAATTTTTCTTCTAGATTTTGGACCGTTTTTATCAAAAAATCAATAAAAAGTGGACCTTTGTGACCCTTTGTGAATTTGGGGGATGCCCGCCTCCCCCGGTTGGTTGCAAGAAGTTTTATGAAATGTTACCATCTTCTTTTTATCATTATCTTGTAAAACATGAACTTATGCTGTGCATTAAGTGTCCATAACACATATATAAGCTACAAAACTCTTTAAGTGCATCCGATCTTCTCATGTTGTTTTTACACTACCAAGTTTCAACCAAATCCTCATTGTGATAAATTGGAAGAGCCATAGGATCATTACCATTTACAGCTATATAAAGGGGGTACCTTACCTATTATTAGGCAACCGTGCAGTGACTGTCGTGCAAATGGGTTACTTTTCAACAAATCCTAGACATGGGGTAGGTTTTTTGTAGAAAGCCTTAGACCTGGGTACCATTAAAATTGCCCGTAAAATGGTACCGCGGGGTCATTTTTCCTCCAAAGGTGTGTGAATATGGAGGATTTGGGGGGGAACCCCCGAAAATTTTTCAACAACGAGAGAGAGGGGGAATTGAACTTTACTGGGGAACTCAGCAAAGATCAAGGGGGAGTGTTAAATTTTTGAACGTAAGCGAGGGGGGAACACCGACATTTTTTGGCCGAAAAAGTTGAAATCCTCCATTCCCCCCCGGCATAAATAATGACCCGCTCCTAGCAAACGGCTATTGGAGGTGAAAAGGACCCGTAAAATGGGTAAGATAATATATATACTTCATTAATAAATTTTTAAGATTGTTTATTGGTTGAAACTTTATCACGTGATTAAACAAAAAGAGTTTCAACTATGATTGCGGCGAGAAATCGGTGCCATCCGTAAATAGTACCCCTAAGCCACGCCAACCCTTAAAATAGTTCATTTTTCAGCAGTACTATTTACGGCTCAGAAGTACTACTTACGGCGCTTAATTCGCCTAACTTACTGCGATCGCGTAGTGCGTCCGCATTTGCGCGTAGTGAATTGCATGTGGACACAACTTCATTCATAGAGTCCAACATCGTTTGACGTGAAATTTATTGAATAAAAGGCAAAATTATTATTTTTTCATTGTTAACTGAAATTTATTAATGCAGTATATAAAACAATATATATGATTCTATTTGAGTCTCTGGCTTAAACTTATGGTCCCTCAGTGACTACATAGTGCTATTTTGCTGATGCGGCGGGGCTGCGCCCCTCACCAAAATAACACTAATGTAGTCACCTCGGGACCATAGTTTAAGCCAGAGACTCTCATGTCAGTATATATTTGTATACTATTCTCTGTCTAGCATCAATACTGCAAAGACTGGAGTGTTAACTTTAACACAATGGGTGTTAATTTTATCACCATCCTGGAGTCAATACGGGACCACACCCACTGGTGTTAGATTACACCATGTTAGTGTTATATTAACACCAATTTTGGTGTTGCAATTTATGATATGACACTGCTTGGTGTTAATTTTACACCACACATGGTGTTAATCATTTGTTTAACACTGTCGGGTACCAAATTGACACTACTGGTGTACTTTAACACTCCTGGAGTTAGTACGGGACCACTCCCTCTGGTGTTAATTAACGCCAAACTTTGGTGTGATATTTTGTTAGAAAATACTTGGTTTAGTTATTTTGTGCTTCTATTATAACAGCTTGAATCTAACAAATCATAAACAGAACACCGACATCCATAATTAAAATTATGCAGCAACAGAGTGGTGTTAAATCCTAAATTTCAACACCAGAAACTAACACCAACAAGCTTGACACTGACTTGGTGTTAAACTTTTTAACACCCCAGTTTTTGCAGTGAAGGAACCAAAAAGGTCAATGGTCATGCATCTTCAAATTGTTCAAATACCAAAATACAGTTTTTTTATCTTGTTGTAATGATTAAAAATAGGGATGGGGTCCCAAATAGGTTGTCCGATTATGTGGTCAAAGAATAAATGTAGAGCAATATAATGACCCCTAGTGACCCATGAATGACCCTTGACCTTATACTCTATTACCCCACATAAGCCCACTTCTGTCAATGTATAAGCATACCAAGTATGAACTTGATCCATCACTGCACTAAAAGCTAGAAAACATTTTAACCAAAAGTGTATACCGCATGCACAAGATATGACCCCATCTAACCCCTGAATGACCTTTGACCTCATCTGTCACCCAACATCAATGTATAAGCAAACCAAGTATGAACTTGATCCATCACTGCACTAAAAAAGTAAACATTTTAACCAAAAGTGTATACCACATGCACAACATATGACCCAAGTGACCCCTGAATGACCTTTGACCTGATCTGTTAAATTTAAAGGGGCATTTTGTGATCCACAGCCCCATCCTCCAACTTACCTAAAAAAATTGAGATTTTTATATCATCTGAACCATTGGTTTAAGTATAGTATACATATGTGCCTAATCTTACGTGCAAATTTGATCTGCTCTTGAAGAAATTTGTAATTTCGTATTTTCTGTCCGTAAACGGACAGGAATTCCAACCGAGTGGCCTATGAGGCTGCGGGATGCAAACATTTGCGCTACATCCAAGCGCACCATCAGAATCAACTGAATAATTTTGGAAATACGGTTTCTTCAGGATAACTAGTGAACCATAACAACAAAAGGTTGTTAGAATCATGAAATGCACATGTAATCAATTTTTGATTTTTTTTATTTTTTTTATTTTTTTTATTTTTTTTCTCAATATTTTTCAAAGGTGCACTTTGATTGGTTATTTAGATGGTTATATCATGTAGATTGAGACATGGTAAGAAAAGCCTAAATAGATAGGTCTACTTTGATTGGTTCCTCAGCGGTTCATCATGCTAGATCATGTAAAGAACCAATCAAGATACTGTAAGAAAGGTTGTAGACATCAGAGAGTTAAAAATTTCCTCCAGTCAGTGCATTGACAGGCCTAGAACCATCCGGGCTGAAGCATCTTCATTAGTGGATTCTAGTAGCTGGTTATTGACTTTGTCATTAGGCAATTGGAGAAGGTCAGAACTACTTCAATTTCGTATTGTCTCCTTTTCTTCCATCATGTTACAGTACGTGGCCTGAAGATAAATACATGCCAGTAGTATCTGTGATATGGGGACATTGTCCTTTGTCCTTTTTAGCACGACTGAAACACTGAGTTTGGTCATTAGTATGGTCAAGCTTAATTTGAGGCAGGTTTCATCAACTAAAACCTGAGTTTTCTGTTCTTATCATTCTGTTTCGTGAAGTTTGTTGGAGTGCCTTGGGAAGACTGGTATTCTCAAATGGACTAACTTTAGACCTGGGGTTTAAACCAGGGTTAGTCCGATATGAGTGGACCTTTTTCCTTTCAATCACTCTGAAAGTAAACAGGTGAGAAATTTCCTCATGGATAACCTGAAACAGCCCATCCATCCATGAGGAATTTTCTCACCTGTTTACAGCAAACCTTAAAGTATGGGAAGAAAAAAGGTACACTCTTGAGAACTAACCCTGGTTTTAACCCAGGTCTAAGTTACTCCTTCAGAATACCAGCCTTATAATCTCATCTTGTGACTTGTACTATAATCACAACCCTGAATTGTCTTTATCCTCTTATCCACGTCAGCATCTGGGGTTATCATTTGGGGATGATCAGTATTCTGCCACCATGTCCTCACCATGCAATTTTATTCCGTTGAGGCTGCTGAATTCATAGGTGTGGCACTATACAAAATTATTTCCATTATTTGTTTGAGCATACACTTATAGTCTAGTGCAAGACTCCTGGGGTACATCTGTAAGCTGGCAGAATCTCTCAGTGGAAGTCTATATCCCAAGCACCTGTTGTATCCTTGCATAAGGACCTATTGGTGATCTGATTCAGGTATCGTATGGCATATATAACAACGTTCTATTATAGAGGCCATTTGTTTAAATTATGATGAGTAACAATATCTGTGGTTTTTGAAATTTTGGAGGCAAAAGTGAAACTTGGGTGAAAACACCACAATTTTTGAGATTTGTAATCAATTTTGGTCAAAATTACTGATTTTTTGTCAAATTTGGTTGATTGTTAGCCTAAATTGCTGTTTTCTCCCTCCCTCCGCTCCCCTCCTCCTCCCTCCCCCCTCCCTCGCCTCCCTCCCTCCCGTGTAAACATATCATCCCTCCGCCTCCCTCCCTCCCTCCCTCCTCCCTCCCTCCCTCCTCTCCAATTTGAATGGAAATTCATATCTTTGAACACTGCTATTTTACACTGCTTATTTTCCTTCCTTTTCTGTCAATTTTCAGTTGATTCAGTTGAATTTTTCTCTTTAAAGCTAGTCCTCAAATTTCAAATCTTTGATCATTCGGGTGATTACTGCTAGTGTCCTTTGCGGTAATTTTGGTAACAGTCTGTATAATTCAGAAAAGAGTCATATATGCTAGAATAGTATACCTTCACAGAGATCAAGATCGTGCAAGCATAGTCTGCTAAAGGCTCATAATACAACTGGTAATTTGACTCTTTGACCCCCCAGAAATTTGCTAAAATAAAGAAAAGAGGTTGCGTGCAACACAATTGAAAGTATGGCAAAACTGTCATGTAATATTTTGAGCATGTTCAACCTGTCCTCCAACAATACACTGGGGTTTGTATGGGGCTTAACATGCTTGAGGGCCCAGGGTTTTTGCAAAAGATTTAAAACTGCCTAGTTTTCCTCAGTTTGTGCACTCAGCCCTCCACCACACCCTACCACCACCACCCCAACCTACCCCCTGGCTTGGAGTTTCTGGTATGCCTTTGAAATAATTTCAGGAGTAACATAAATGTTTCTGGCAGTTTGCGAATTCTCATACGGTACCCTGATTATATTCCCTGACCACACAGGATACAAAAAAAAATTGTATCCTGAAATTATAACACACTGGTTATAATTTTCCTGGGCGTGGGTGGGGGGACTAAATGGCAATGAATCATACAGGGCCATGTCGCCAACATGGTAATGAGATGGGCTAACCTTTTTTAATTTTCTAAAATTTCTTAGACAACCCACTTCCTGCAATCGAACCAGAATTCCCAAATTTGCTGTTAAAATGATCAAGAAAAAAAAAATTGATCAACTTGTGTTTAAATTTGGCCCAAAAACTCTGCATCTCTGGTATAGCTTTACCTTTTTGGGCAAAAATTTGCTATAGATATTGTTCCTACTTCAGACTCTCGGGAGCATGTCCCTACCCAAACCAGAACTTTTATGTTGCTCAGATATCATTGGTCAAACAGCATTCCTCAGAACATGAGTTGATCAGAACATGTTGCTCAACACGCAATTCCACAGAACAGTATTGCTCAGAACAGCATTCCTCAGAACATTCCTCAGAACAGTGTTTGCTCAGAACGTCTCCAGCTCAAACAGCTTTTCTCAGACCAGTGTTGCTCAAAACAGCAGTCCTCAGATATATTGCTCAGAACAGTGTTCTCAGAACACTTGCTCAAAACAGCATTCCACAGACGTGTTTCTCAGAACCAGTATTGCTCAGAACAGCATTCTTCCGAACATGTTGCTCATAACAGGTTTTGTTTCATAGACACACAATTCCTCAAACAGAGTTGCTCAGAACGTTTTTGCTCAGAACAGTTTTTTCTCAGAACAGTGTGTGCTCAAAACTGCATGACTACAGAAACAATGTTTCTCAGAACAGTATTGCTCAGAACGTGTTTGCTCAGACAGTGTTGCTCAAACAGCTTCTAAGAAGGTGTTAATATTATTCATCAGAACAGTGTTCTCGGAACACAGTTCCTCATAACACTGTTTTATGGGACGTATCTAATTTGTGTTTGTTGGAGAGAAAAGTAATTTTTGTTGGTATCTCTCATACCAACCACATTTTCAAAAGGCTGTGATTTAATTTGGGAAATCTGGTCTGAAGTAGTGACTGGTCAGACAGATTACAATTTGTACAATGGACATAAACAGAAATTGTATAATTTGTCAAAGTCTTGGAGGCTTGGGACATGTCACACACTTTGGAAAGATGAAAAACTTATTTTGCTAACTAGCGCAGTTCTGTGACGGTTATGTCTTTTCTTTAAGTTGTTGATTCACAATATTTCGCCCAAAGTCTGACGTCCAGTTAAGCGTGATGCTTAGTTAACTTCAGCGCTGAGCATTACGTTTTAGAACACAACATCTTTTAATGGCAACTTGCAGTCATTCACGCTCCAACCCATGTGGTTGTTGATTCTAATTGTAAGCCATGCTGTTGCTTCAGTGACCCAGCCTGGGCCAGCCAATTGTCCGGTTTCTCTACTGTGTGCGCACTGATGCGGAGCGGGGTATTTTTCTATTGACGTGATTCGGTATGTTCTCGTTTAAAATCCTTCTAAACAAGTATGTTTTGCCAGGAGAATTTTAGTAAGCAAATACCACAAAAGTCATTTTCTATTAACCAGTTTTAATCCTTTTATTGGTTTCGATCCAGAAAGCATTGCTCAAAAGAAAAACCGCCTTACACCCTCAAAACTCATGGATGGCATTTTTCCCACTTCTAGCCCAGTACTCATAATTTTAAAGCTGCATGCAATCCACTTTGACCTTGACACCTGCATTGACAACATGACTTCATGGCATTTTTGGGATGCTCAAGCTTTTCACCCCAATCAGCCTCCTACTACTCATCACCCCAGAAGATGAGCTTTCGCGAGCACCTGCATTTTCTTAAGGTGCAATCCTGCAAGGTGGTTATGGCCTTATCTGGGTATTGAGTACTTGTAATTATAAAATTCAAACTGAGCACTTGTAATTATGAGAAGTGGAATGGGCTCTGTCCTCGGGGTGTTTTGTCAGATTTAATGAGGTGCCATTTTGTTGAGGTTTATTTAAGGAGCTAGCTGAGTTTATATTATGCCCTGTTTATGTGTGGATTTGTTGATAACACACTTTAATTACACTTTTCAAATGTGAAAAAGACCAAATCATCTATAAGAGGTTTATTTTTTAAAGAGACACTCCTGGCACATTTGAAAATGTAGCCCCCTCACACTTTTTTTTCAAAATTGACATTTTTGCATGCTTAGTAAAGCTATTTATATTTAGCCCCACCTGAATGTTTAAGACCAAATCAGCGCCCTTATTGGGGAAACAGAACGATTTTTAATAATTAATGTTGCCAGCGACATTTATTTAGCAGGATTTTGGCGTTAAACACAAGAACACATGCCGGAGCCTTATTCCCATGGCATGAACCTTGTTTTGACTGGTCTGTAACTTATCATGAGTACGAGTCTATATATTCATGTAATAGACATATCGTTGATTTAAGTTATGGAAAACTTTAAGTTGGCCTACAAATTACCTGGATGGTCTTTAGCCCTTTTTAATAATAATAATAATAATAATAGCAGAGATTTATATAAAGCGCCTTATCCTATTGGCCTCTAAGCGCTTTCAACAAATGGTCGCGATCACTGTGGCCCAACCATACCATCACCATTTAGCATCATTCAAGGGATGCAGCAGATCGGGCTCAGCGCCTTCCCTTTCAGCAAACATACATCGAATAACCTCGTCAGGCCGGGATCAGCTTCCCAAATATCGCATGGGTCAATTCGGGACAACCAAGTGGTTAATTTCTTGTCCAGGGAAAATTACAAGAAGCTGATCTCACAGGGCTCGAACGCCACGCCTATACGCATGGATATGCATACACTGGAGTCAAAGCGCTTACCTGAATTGAGCCTATCTTGTCCGCTATTTAGCTATAATGTCCCTATCTGTTTTTGGGGTATGGTTATTTTTTATGTAAAAATTCTCTCTTTCTTCCATGGCCTAGACTAACATTTGCGATCAAATTGGAAGAAATTTGGTATTTTGTGAAAATGTGCCAGTGCATCTTATATGACTGGAAAAACTGTTAATAACTACAATCTGGTCATAATTAGTTGAGACACTTGCCCTTAATTATGCCATTGAGGAAAATATGAGATTTTAAAATGTAATATATATTGTTTTGTTCATCAGTTTCTCTACTTCTGGAAATCCCCTCCTGTCCCAAACAATTGAGCTTCTTGGCATAAATCTGTTCTGGTATTATGGTTTCTCTGATGTGCTGAGCACCTTTCATGGCAGCCGCACAGCGCCTTGAGCACGTTTACGTGGATATGTCGCGCGTTAAAAATATTCAAATTATTATTATGTAGGACATTTTAATGAACATGCTTGCAATGACCAACATGAGTTCATTTAACAAGACAAAGTGTCCCAACAACTATGATCAAAATTGTATTATATGAACTTAAAATCTTGCTGGAAAATGTGGACTCCTTTTTTTATCATGAGATAAATGAAAACCCATTTTCAAAAGTATATTTCCTTCTATTCAAATTCTTTTAAATGTTGGGAATATAATGGGCACTTTGACATTACCATACTGCACTACAACAATGTTGCTGTGATACATCAGAATCATTCATACTGAATACAGACCTGGTACCTTGCAAAAACTCCCCATTTTCAAGGGTACAGGGAGGCAATCCATGTAATGTGCCTTGATAAAGGGTACAACATGTTGGCCAGAATGAGATTTGAACCCATACACTTGTGATTAAAGGTGCAACAACAGATTCTGAAACATCCATATAATTAGAGAATAAAGGTATGATTTTGGGAACCGGTACTCTCTTTACGACGAATTGAACCCAAGGCGATACCATTATTTTAAGTGGGAGAACGAGGCCGGAGGCCGAGTTCTTCCACGCAAAAATAATGGTGTCGCCTGGTTCAATTCGTCGTAAAGAGAGTACCGGTTCCCAAAATCATACCTTTATTCTCATTCTTAAACAGCAATTATCATTTAAGGTCATCTTTAACTCAATTTCGCGATACTTTACAGCTTAAATACAACAAGAAAGGACTGCCATCACCCAGTGAAAACAATCGAACAACCCGCTGAACGCAACGATCATACGCAACGAGACGCAACGTTGGCAGGCGCGCGTTTTTTTTTTTTTTTTTTTTTTTTTTTTTTTTTTTTTTTTTTTTTTTTTTTTTTTTTTTTTTTTTTTTTTTTTTTTTTTTTTTTTTTTTTTTTTTTTTTTTTTTTTTTTTTTTTTTTTTTTTTTTTTTTTTTTTTTTTCACAGCTGTTTAAGAATGTGTCATATGTAGTGATTTCATATAGATTAGACACTCAAAAGATTTCTTACCTTGTATTTGGGAACAGAAATGTCTTAAAAGTGAAAACGGTGATTTTTATTTGCTTTCATTTCAATATAATACATAGGCTGAAATTTGTATTTGCTCCTATACAAAATTAGATATTTGACAATTTTGTACCAAAGAAATATTTCTCAGCTTAATCCTTTCAGATGGGGATATATTTGATGAAAAGCTTTGCACCAGTGCAAAAATCAGGGCTTTCAATTTTTTCGGGATACCTGATATGTGAAATCTCTTGTTGCACCTTTAAACACCCTTACTGCTCTGTGTTCTACAAATTAAGAAAATAACAAAACACACGCAAGCATAACATGCAAGAAATTAGGTGTTAACCTAGAAAACCACATAAAAGACATACACAAATTGTCACATTTTTTTTTGTTTTCTGATTTAATGACCTTTATTTAAAACAAAATTAGAAGTTACCTTCAGCTGATAACATCTACTAAGATATTTGAATAAGTGGAATGTAACTGGTTAAAATACATTACACAAAATTTGAATTACATAATTGGGTAAAAACATGTGCATTAATATGGCCATTCCTTAGGCCTAAAAATATGTTTGTTTGCCGTAACACAGAAGAATATTAGGGTCGATCAGATTTTAAAAATGATTATTAATGAATTTCACACTGTTTTACTCTAAAATGAATACAAGATGCTACTATTTCAAGCTCTTTTTCAATGACATAGCAAAGATCATTTATTTTACTTGTTGAAGTTGTCTTGTTTTGATATATTTTCATCTGTGTGGTTAAAAAAAATTAAATTGTAAATGAAAATCATGGGTCAGCCGGCAGATTTTGTGCCAATTTGCATTTCAAAAAATTTGAGTCGGCAGTTTTTTCTGGGGTCAGTCGTGTTAATGCATTGTTTTTGCAGGATGACCCTTTCAAGGCAAAAGGGTTTAACTCGAGTTACGCCCTTTTGCCATGAAAGGGCCGCATGGCAAACAAACATTTTTCCCTTACATTGGATCACTTTGGAAATGTACTTTTACTATACTGTGACACCCAAAAACAATGCACAATTTTATTATTAATATGGTCCAAGTTCAAATCAAATAATCATTCTATAAGGAGGAATGTCGTCAAACCTTCATATTTGGACAATGAAATATTTTCATAGTCAACAAAATCTGAAGTATATGTAATGTGGTCAAAATCTGGAATGAAGCAATAACGTGGTGGGTGCAACAAAGTCGTACCTGCATATTTGTCTTGCAGAAAAGGCTATTTTGTGTTCAAATTTCTTATGTTTTCTATTCTTTTGGAATGTCTTCTTTCTTTCATAATGTTTTACTTAAATTTGAGGCAGGCACCATACCTTGAATTGTGTGATTTTTACCTGTATTTACAAAATCAAGTAAAAAATCAATTTTACCCAGAATATGAGCAGGCCCATAACCAGGGGAGGGGCGGTGGGGGCGGACGCCCCCTAAAATTTAAAAAAACTACCCATAACCCCTAAAAAAGGTGAAAGGAGCCAAAAAGAGGCAAACTTAAGGGGTTTTAATTTTTTTTTGTCGAAAAAAGGTTAACATTTCGGTAAAAAAATACACTTTGCCAAATACCCCTAGCAACTTTGGGGAAAAGTCCCCTTTTGAAAAAAAGTGCCCTTCCCCTAAAAAAATCCTGGTCGTGACTTTGTCGCACTTACACAACAGACTGTAAGTTCTGTCCAAGTCTGAATTTTTTGACTATGATAAATACTCTTGATCAACAAAATCTAAAATATGGTCTGGGTTCAGAATGAATTATCAGTTTTGTAAAAAGGAATGTTGTCAACATTAATTATTTCTGATAGTGAAATATACTACGGGTCAACAAAATATACAATATACAATCTGCCCATCCTGAATGACAATAAATACATTTGTTTATAATAATATGCTATGTTCTGTATCTTTTTCTGTAAGTTGAACAGAAAGTACATTAAGATATTTCCCTGATGATCTTTGGGAAATCGCTGTACTGAAGTTGATGGAACACATAAATGCATAGAAAGGAATTCACAGATGAATTGGGGGGATTCCCAATCTCAATTGGGGAGATTCTCAATGTTTTTGGGAATACAAATTATGTCATGCAATATAGCATACCATTTAAAAAGGACTTGCAAGAGAAGTTCTGACATTCTCCAAGTGTTGGAGTCGCCTGTTGCTATGTTATTATTATTATGAAATTATGAAATGAAAAAATACAGTGTTCTTCGAACATGTGTTTTCTGCTAAGCAGTTTGAGAATGGGGACAAAGGTCACATGAGGTCACCAACAAGTGGCACCTTACCCAAGGACCACTGTATCCAAATGTCATGAAAAATGGCATATGTGGATACACCAAGCAATTTCATAATTCTGACCATTCTGGGCTATATGACCTCTGAGATGGTCTGGTTCTTTCAATATCATGTTTTTACTTTGCACAGAAGCATCAACAAAAACACCCAATTCCAAATTCTGAGCTGAATTGCTCCAGTGGTTTGGATATTAAAGGCAAAAATGTATATCATATTCACTGACCTCTACACATGGATAGCAGGCTGCCACACAGTTGAATGGTCGCCGAGTGAAACAACAGGAAGTTGGTTTTTGACCTATACAATATGGCTGAAACAATGCATACACCTGCTGGTGCACATATTCCACACAGATGTTCTATTGTATGACAAGGTGTATGCATTGTTTCCCGCCATATTGTATAGGTCAAACACCAACTTCCTGATGTTTCAATCGGCGACTCAGACCCGCTATCCATGTGTAGAGGTCAGTGATCATAATGGCTCTCATGGAACAGTATGTATGGTCAGGGTGTGGTTAACTACATTTGGGGACCTTTTTGCTTAAAAGGTTCCCAAGATCTAAAAAAAGATCAGGAAATATTTATGTGTTCTACATTTGAAATATAACTAGTTCTCTTGATTAAAAACCTGTAATTCAAGGATTGACAAACAGAAAGACCTAACTCACTTTTTAGCACCAAATAAACTCTAAAAACACCCACAGATTCTTAAAACCATAAAGTCTTAGCTCAATTCAACTTCCTTTTGCATATAAAGCACAATAACACTTTATCACATCTTAATGGAGCACACTTTTGGTTACCTCTGAGTTCGTCATGTGAGTGCAACAAGGTTGTAAGTGCAATAGCTGCCATTTGTCAAAATTCCCATCAAACAAACTATTATGCCAAGTCTTTGGTCAGTGGCTTTTGAAATGGTTCTTCAGGTGACTGTCGCCATTTTAGAACCATTTCAAGAGCCACTGACAAGAAAAATTGAGTTATCCTAATACATGGCAGCACGCAGATATCTCATATGGCGGCTATTGCACTTACAACCTTGTTGCACTCGCATGATAAGTTAGGGACAACCTTTTTCTCAATCCTCAAATTGCAAGTGTTACACATGAACACACTATACTTCTCCAAAGAATACAAATTCATAACCATAGATCTTGGACAAAATAAAACTGATTTTGCTTCAAGGTTTCACAAATTTAAAAATATAAACAATGTACAATTCACACAATAAAGATCATGACTAAACCATGCAGTTAAAGTAATACTACTGGTTGACAGGACACCATCTTATATACATTTTGCTCGGTTTGCCAACCAGATATCGACAATCCATCAGGTTGATATGATTTGCCCCAAAAGAGCTTGGTCTTATATAAATGTTCAAACATGAAAGTAGTTACTTTAGGCAAGAATAAAAAGTATTGTCTCGATTCCTGCTTTGCCATTGGTTTGTAAAAAATCAATTGTACCTCATTTCTTTTTTTTTAATGTTTTAAGCCATTTTTAACTTTAAAAAAAAAAAAACGGTCAGGAAAAAAAAGGAAAATTTGGCTGCAAAGTCTTAGAGTTTGAAGGCTTTCTTTTAATCAAACATATATCACATGATCTTTAAAATAAAGAAGAAAAACAGCCAAAAAGTGTCTAAAAATGCAATTAAAAAAGAATTTCACACATGACGCATAGCTTTTTGACTAAAAAATGCATAAGCACTTAAGAGTTTTGAGCTACGAAAGCTGCAACAAACTTTTCCTTTTTTGGCCTTCGGCCAGAAAAATTTTGGGACAATAGACTACTGAAATACACAATAATGTGCAAGTGGTCCACACTTGCAGCAAAAATAATACTCCTGAGCAATAAATGTTAACACCCCGGGGGAGTCACTCACAATAAAGGTGCGACGCATCCGCGTTATTAAAAACGTCAAAAGTGGGCGGATTTTGAGTATATGGCGTCGTCGAGTTTTTTAAAATAAGGGTCCCATTTTTGGCTCTTTCGACGTTTAGGGCTTCATTTTCAAACCATAGTTTTCGCAATTAAGGGTCAAATTTTCTAGGTATAAATCGGGCGGTAAAAGACATATTTTTTCTTCCATTGCAACCTCTAGCTCTTAAATAATTTGCCAGAAAAGTTCTTAGATATTTGACCAATAAAGTTCTTAATGTTTATCCATAATAACCCCACCTTTTGAATGCTATTTTTCCTTAAAATTGGCCAGGAACTACACAAGTCGGAAGCAACATCAAGTGATTAAAAACCCGACTTACATTCCCGACGATTTTCACTGATACCAGCATTTGATTTTGTGTCTTTCCATTGATAGCTCATTATCATCAAGCACAGTGTTATTATTGTGTAAGAGACTATTTTGTGATTAACGATCGCGGCAGTGTTATTCAACAATACCAGTAGGGAAAAGGGAATCTTCAATAGTTTTATTTTATTTCTACACTTTAAATAAATATCTTTGTTTTTCTCGCATATTACTGAAGTTGGGTTGAAATAGTATATGACCAGTTTTGAAAGAGTAGTAAATAATTTTATGAAGGTTTTAAAATGCCCAAAAATACCCCCCCCACTATAATGATACTTCTGAAGAAAATTCAATCTTGTCAATGAAAGCGTTCCAATAAATTTACGCATAATTTTCGTATTCCACTTAAATAAATAGACAGTGTTAGACGTATGCCTCTGATAAGCTCCTAGGCGACCTGCTAACTGCCCGATATGGAGCTTTGTTGAGGTTTGGGTCCAACAGTCCACTTAGCTTCAAGTGCCTTCCATGCAGGCAGACTGGCTTATGTATGGACTTATTTTTCTCCCACCTCCTTGCTTCAAGTATAGACTAAAAGTTGATAGACTTAATGCCTCTGATAAGCTTCTAGGCGACCATCTAACCGCCCATCATGTAGCTTTGTTGAGGTTTGGGTCCAACAGTCCACTTAGCTTCAAGCTTCCATGCAGACAGACTGGCAAATGGACTTTTTTGTCTCCATTTCAAGTAACATAGACTAAAATCTGTATCCCATGTTGGTGTGTCACTCTTGTATCCTTTTGGATCCATCCTTTGGTACCCTGCTGGACAGTTGGAATAGAATTTTGTCAGTTTTTATTTATAGACTAAAAGTTGATAGACCTATGCCTCTGAAGCTCCTAGGCGACCTGCTAACTGCCCGATATGGAGCTTTGTTGAGGTTTGGGTCCAACAGTCCACTTAGCTTCAAGTGCCTTCCATGCAGGCAGACTGGCTTATGGACTAAACAAAGGCAGTTTCAGGGGTACTGTCCCTTCGACCCCCGGCCATGGGTATACCCACTCGCTGCATGGGTGATCACATGTTTTCAGGGTTTTTTTAGAAGAGTGACTGACATCTCTGAATAAATTGGTCCGTAGTGAGTGTGTGTTATTAAATGGCATACCACACTTGTGAGACGTTTTTGTTCATCAAACCAAAAGGAAACATTTCCTGGGCCTAAATTTCACTGGGGTAATGAGAAAATATGAACTTTCTTCTGATACCAAAATCTCCATTTTGATGGAGTAAAAGGGGGGGGGGGCAAGTTGTCGATGCCATTATGGGTACGAACAAGTTATATATTACGCCATTTTGGGTATGAAATGATAACACGCCAATAAGGGTATCAAATTAACTACCACCAGTTACGCCAATATGGGTCTATTTTGAGGGTTGATTAACAAGCATGGGTAGCACTTTTATATGTGAGTGACCCCCCTGGGGTTAACACACTCAATACATAGTCAAATTTAACACCAAATGTAAACCCAACAACCCAGGTCTAAATTCCAGTAAACCCAGTTAACTGGATTGAACTAGGTTTAACTGGTTTTAACATGGACAGAACATTTTTCAGCCAGGTTTGGGCTGGGTTTACTTGACATAAACTGGACTCAACTATGTTGAGTTGAAAAACATTATTGAACTGGGTTGAAAACTCATTTAAAACCAGTTATCTTAGTGGCCAACAGTTTAATATGGAAATTTGGCGGCACCCCGACGGAACCTGGGTACGCCCCTGAACTACGAGGCCACTCCATACTTGGCCTCGTACGCCCCTGACATACGAGGCCAAGTATGGAGTGGAAACCAAATGCACATGAACTTGTGGGCGCGACCAAGCATCAAACCCGAGACCACGGTGGTCTGAAGTACCAAAAGAAAAACTGCACTAACTCAACCCTGCTATTACATTCTTTAGATCCCGTTAGGTATACCAATAGGTGATGAATCCAGGGGCGGCACCAAGGTAAAATCATAGGAGGGGTGAAACATCATTGGAGGGGGAACATTACAAGATTAACTCATATAGGTTAAAAAAAACCCTAATTTTTATGCAATTCATTGCTTAAAACCCCTTTTTTCCTGAATTTTAAAACTATCAGGGGGCGGTCGCCCCGGATGAATCTGTTAAAGATAAAAAACAATATTCTAATTGTAAAATTTCACAATTAAAAATGTTTACTTTGAAGCTAACCTTTCTTTCCCTAGCCCAAAGTGGAATGTGGTTGCATCAAAAGAGATATTGATGATTTGATTTCTCCATCCTCCACACTTTTAACACTCATTTGGTCCTTCTATCTGCCAAACTAATGGCAGCATCATAATTGTTTAAGAGTTCTGGTATGCACTGATGATTATCAATGCCTAAAGGGGTGCAGTGCAATAACTGGCCCATTTGACATGATTGCTATATCAGGCAATTGTCATTATGTTTATCAATTCTGCACTCATGCACACAGGATTTGGGATGCAAGACTTTGAAAAAGTGGACTTTTTTAGGTGGACCTAACCCCCCAAAATGGTCCTTTTTTACTTTTTAAAAATTTTATCACCAAAAGTGAAAAAAAACTGTGACTTTCTTGCATAATTTTCCATAGACTTTGGACCTTTTTATAAAATAAAAAAAGCAATAAGTAGACTATTTGCCACTTTTGTGGAATACCCCCCCCCATATTGCACCCCACAGGCCTGCACGCATGTCATACTTGATGCATGGAAATAACTCTGAACAATTATGACACAGCGTTTGCCAGATTGAACAATTGCCTCTATCCAACTCCATGGAAAAGATTGCTTCATAAAGCCAAGTTGGGGGTCACTTTGGAATCAAGATTACTCGTGAATGACTACAAAGTGGATTCAACGAGTCTAAGTTTTGTTAGTTGACTTCATGAAGCAAATTCCAAGTTGGCAAACAAAAAAGCCAGAATTCAGTAAAAACATGGCATATCAGCCAGAAAATTAAATGTGTAATTTGTGTGATGAAGTCGTAAGTCAATGCAAATTGGCCCATCATGAACAGTCCTTAAAACAAGGCGTGGGACATGGGGCAATTGTCTCAAATAACTTACCATGGAAATGTTGGGTTATTTTGAAATCTTGATCATAAGGCCGTTATGAGTATATTAGTGCACAGTGACATAAAGAAGCCAGAATTCAGTGCAAATTTGGCATCATGAAATCAAAATACAAGGGCACATTTGGCACCAGAAGAAGCCACAACATTCAGGGTAAATTGTGACAAATCAAAACTTTGACTGGCAATTTTACATTCATTAGGAGTAATCCTTATACAAGTGACATAAACTTTAGGAGTTCGCGGTTGCAGATGCACAAGAGACCTAATGCCTAACCTTCCACGCAAGAAGAAACAGAATCGGAAAAGTTAGAGCATTAGTCTCTTGAGGCATCTGCAACCGCATAAACCCAAAATCTAAAGGTTGTTACTGTATTTGGTTTTGTGAAGCTGTCCGACATCAAAGAGAAATATAACTGTCACCATCCTTCATTGTGCCTGAGAAATGCATTACATAGAGTACTGAAGGAAGATGTGAAAGTGATGATTATGTCTTATGCACTGCACCCGATCAACGATGAAAGATTGTTACGGTATTTGTTTTCGTGAAGGGTCCGACACCAAAAAGTATGGAGAAATTATACCTTTCCACCATTTCCTCTTGTGCCTGAGATATGGCATTACATCAGAGTACGAAGCTTATCCCTCCACTTAAAACCATAGTAGGTAACCATGATTGTATAAATTCAAGACCTTTTTTCCAAGGATTTTAGCTCCCTCCATTTACACATTTACTGACAAAATCAAAGACAGACAAAAATATGAAAAAGTCTTCTTGTGAGCTTTTTTTAAGGACTTAAATTTCAAAAGCCCTGGTCAATTATTTTTTTTTTCATTTTCACTCAGATAAGTGATAGTTTGTTGTGTTTCCCCCTGCTCAGGGGTGCCCCCTGCTAAGAACCTTGCCACCCCCACCAGCTCCCCCCCCCAACTACATTGAGGTTTTTTGTACAGTGTCTATGGAGAAGGACCCAAATTTGACCATATTAAATGCTCTCAGCACCCCTTCTGCCCCCCCCCCCCCCCCAATTTTTGTCGCACTTCTTATCCCCTACCAAACACTTTTTACCGGGTTTGGAAAATTAAAAGTACACTTTCTCCAAATTTGATTAGATTCTGTTCAACTTTTTTCAAAGCATTTAAAATGATATTGGTAAACAACTTTTTTTGAGTGGGGGATTGGCGGACTGAAAGACGACTGGTAATATTTTGTGAACAGAATTGGTCAACATCTTGGGATTGATATTTTTTTTTGGAAAGGTGGAACTAAAAGATTCATTTGGACAAAAAAACATATGCCCTCAAATTTTCACAGAAACACCCAAAGGAATGCAGTTTTCTAGAGTATTTGAAAAGGGGGTGAATAATTGTTATCTTGAATGAAAGTTAACCACAAAGGGGTTTTCAATCATTTAATTCAGGGGTTAACTCATGGGGATCACACAAATATATGTCTCTTACAGATTTTTCTCTGTGCGGGGTAATTCTCACTTACAAACATATTGTAATTTCTTACAATTACAAAATATGTGATAGTTCTAATGAATGTTAACCTGTAAAAGGGGGCGTGTTCCATGTATGTAATTGGTTCTCTACTGATATGAGAGCCTGGCACTTGGCACATACAAGTAACGTGGGAACAACTTGCAGTTTGATGGTAGAAGCAAGATGCTTATTAACAAAGGCCCTATTCAATACTGTGCTAATATTGAGGTTTAACCATCTAAAACGGTGGTTTTTGTTTATATCTGGAATGAAATGGATTTGAGGGCCAATTTCAGGACGACAATGAGAAAAATACTGGCCCTTTCTCTGATATCAAAATCGATACGACTTCGGGTAAATCCGGGGGGGTCCCAAAGACGATCGGAATCCTGCACCTTAAAACAGTCATTATCTTTGTAAGATACACTTTGTAAAAAAGGGATGCACTTTAGTCATCACTATGCTACCTTTCCATCTTACTCAATTTAAAAAAATTATTAACAATATCTATTGTCCCCTCCAACAAATCTTTGAGGTAAACTTAGTGTGTCTATGCTCAAACCTGCAAGCAATCCGAGAAACACAGTAAATTCTCACTTTGATGTACCCGTGTAGGGGATTTTGTACCGTCCTGGTGAGACTATGGAGTACCTACTCTCTACATTACACAACCAGATTCCTAACTTATACCACATATGTAGAGTGCCTCCTGTGTGACTATGAAGTACCCCTATGAAGATACACAGCAAGATCCTCTCAATTTGATATACATCAGTAATAAAAGATACTTCATGGTAATATGAAGTACTACTTTCTAGATACACCAACCAGTTCCCACTTTGGGTTAAAACCATATAGTAGGTGCTATGAGTGGGAACTAAATGCTTAGGTTTTGGAGCCAACACAGGGGGATAGGAAGAGAAGTCCCACTTGCCATAGTGCTAGTAAATGTACTAAATATGCAGGGAACATTTGCTGTATTAGATTATGTGGGTGTGTTCAGAAGCAACCAATTTGTTGCTTTTGTAAACACGGCTACCATGATCTTACAAAGATGATCTAAAGAAAGGTAGGATGCTCCGATTTTTTTGTTGTTAACGGAAAGTGGACTTAAAGGGAAAGGATGATCCTAGGGTCTGGTAGATAAAAACGACGACATCAACTATTTCACTGGAGAGTGTCTTCCTTGAGAGATAATATTATCTTAAATATCGGCCTATGGAACTACCAAAGGTTGTTGGAAACTTAGGACTTTTTTTACCCACCTATTCACTCTTTGGGAAGAATGGAATTTTCCAGCATATTAGGTACACTGGTTGTTTGTAAAGAATGAAATTTTCCCAGCATATTAGTACACTTGTTGTATTGTAAAGAATTGAAATTTTCCCAGTATATTAGTACACTTGTTGTAGTATAAAAGAATGAATTTCCAGCAATATTTTAGTACACTTGTTGGATTGTAAAAGAATGGAATTTTCCCAGCATATTAGTAATTGTTGCCAGTGTAATCTTATTTTGTTGTTTTAAATTCAGATATGGGCTGGTATTGAAAGGGAGTCTAACTTTACTCTAACAATGTGCTGTAAGAGGTTGAAAATTCCGGAATCAATGAGGAACACCCTTTTTCTTACCTGTTTAAATTGAACTGTCACCAGTATTTTGAAAGTAAAAAAGGTTCCACTCATGTAGGGACTAAACCCGGGGTTAAACCCGGTCTAAAGTTAGACTCCTTTCAGAATCCCAGCCATGGAATTTAATGGCCCAAACAATCTTAGCTCAGGATTGCCAGTCCATCTCAACCCACAGCGTAAATACATAACCAATGTCAATTCTACACCAAAACAGCAGTTCACTGCAAACCAACATGAGGGCAACCTGTTCACACCAATCATAAATAACTTGTTTGAATTTTTAGAAAACAAAACACAGGATGTATTTTCACAACCAATTTTCGCTTCTAGATGCATTATTTTGTACTCTTTTATTCCTATTGAAACATCGCGCGTTATAATATACACTCTGAGGCAAGACCTGACATCGTGTTCTTAATATTAACGGTACTGCCCACGGCTAATTCGATTTTTTTTAAGTACACCATGCACCACCATAAATTTGCGGACTAATGCAAACATGTTTTTTTAAAACCCCCGAGCCCAAGTTGTACTGCCTTCATTGAAAAGCTTTTTAAAAGTCTACGTTGGGGAACATTAGGGCTTGATCAATAGGAAATTGCCAACATGTCCGGGGGGAACCTTAAAGTGTCTTGTGGAAGAGCTTTTAAAATAACTTTAAAGTGGTTTAAGTTTGCTTAATGAAGGGTTGAAACATAAAACCTAAATCTATCTACGGCTCTAAGACGACTTTACTTTAATTGGGCACTTGGATGTATATCATCTATGAGCCAATCAGAGTGCCTGTAGGAATGTTGTATGGTTTGATTGGTTACTCAGAGGCTATCTCATGTTTGTTGTCCTGTATAACCAATCAGAGAGATTGTATCAAAGGTGGTATAGTGCCCAGGGAGTTCATCTTTGATCACACATTTTAAGAAAACTAAGAGTGGTACCAATATTAAAACACTTTCTTACATATGGCAGGACTTCAATGCTTCTAAATGACATGTTTTATGCATGGATTCCCCCATGACAATATTAATTTTTGAAAGTTTTTTTTAAAAGTTGGTTATTTTGGTTTTTTTTAGAATGAGGTCAAAATGTAATTCTTTCACACAAGAGGTATATATATATGTGTTGTGCACTAAAACGATGGAAAGTTCATATTTAATAGTTTCTTATTTAAATAATCAGCTTGAAATCAATAAAAAACATCCAAATGTCTGATTTGTGCTGATATTATTTATACTTGAATCTTACTTCTGATTTTTATCAATAATGATACCAGTTAATAGTCATTATATTGTCATATCATGTGAGTGAAAGAACATTGCAAGTGCAATAGATGCCATGTGATACATCTTTGTGCTGCCATGTATTAAGATAAACTTTCAATACATCTTTCCTTGAGTAAGTGGCTCTTGAGTCATGACCAAAGACTTGGCATAATAGTATGTTTGATGGAAATTGAAATATAACTTTCAATTTACTCTCTATACTTTTTCACTCCCGCCTGCCACCATTCTTACTATGCTGCCTATTAGCTCAAAAAAAAGTATACAAGTTCCATAAATTCCAGGTAGTACTCATTGGGTTAAAGGATACACAGGCATATTTCTTGCAAAACAAATTTTTAATTTGATTTATTATCCTGACAATGTGAAATTTTTTGACTTTGTGATGCCGAGAAAGTTGGAAAAGTGCCAATTGAAATTACCCGTATTGAAATGCAGTGGCACCCCAACAGCACAAAAAAACCCTGAAAAGAACCAATTTTGTAAGAAACATCGATCAAATAGTAACAAAATCATTTATTTCAACTGCCATGTGTCTCCTTTTTGGTCAGAAAAGTAGTTATAAAATAATTTCATACACTAAAGATAGAGATCTTGATTAGTTGACTAAATCTATCTTATTCTACCATAAACTTGAGTACATGCATATCTCTTTGGTACAAACACAGACGCAGCTTGTGGAGAAATTCTGCAATGAAATTTTGAAACTATTTGAAACTTTGCAGCATTCCCCTCCTCTGAATTTTAGTCAAACCAAACTCAAAAATTGGTTAGTACCCTTTAACAACTTCCTGTTTTTTTAATCAAGCTCAAACAAACACACAATTATACAGGTATATACTTAAGGAATGAATACCAAGTTTGGATAACACAATAACACACTATACGTAACCCATCGCCATGGTGACCCGTCACCATGGTGAACTTTCACAGAGTGCCTGGTGGGTATATAGTCAATCTACAAGTTGACTTTGCAGTTCTGGACGGAATTCTATCAAATACTGCATGGACAATTCAAATTGGCATGCCAATTGGCGTCATGATTTTTTTTATTTTTTACCGTCTCTGCAAGTCCCTATGCTGAAGGCGAAATTGCACCATGGTATTCATGCTCTGGGCGCTGAGGCTGTGGCCGCTCTCGTACACCACGTCGTTTCGCGAGTAGTGCCGCATCTCCGACTGTGACCGCACCTCTTCGGCTGCAGCGCCACCACGCCTACCCTTACTGGACCTCTCACGTCTCTGACGGGACTATTGGGAGAAAGAGAGAGGGAAAAATGGTAAAAGCATTTTAATGGTTTGTATGTACAATATGTGGCATTGAGAAGGCCAAATGTACTTTTCACTGAAAGTTTGTTACTACAAACTATTCTCTTTGGTTTCCTTCAACACAATATGAAAGGTATTCTTAAGAAAAAGTTCTCATCAATTTTGATTTTCATAAAATGGTGTCATATAATGCCAGCATGTAGCATTCTTTGATAATATGAAACAAAAGCATCAATGGTACAGTAGCTTAGTAACACTTTAAATTGTTCAGTCTGTGGCAACTTTTAAATTACTTTTGAACTCTGACAGCCTTATGTTGAACCTTTTTTAACCTTTTGAGTATTTTCAACAATTTGACAAGAACCAATAAATGACCTTTGACCTTGAAATCCCATCCCTCACTCCTTAAGGATCACTTTGAGAACTGCAGTAAATAAACACATTATGTTCAGCTGATCAATCACTATGAGCTAGTAAAAATCTCAATTCCCTTGGCACAGTTCAGTAGATTTCATCCATCTATGTATTTAGAAAATACACCCACTGTTTTTTTGGGTATGATATATGATACCCAGATCACACGAGGTCAGTTCATGTCAATGTATGTACAACTACAACCCACTGAACCCTGTCTTGGTGGGTGAGCATATTGTAACTCATAGTGAATCTGGGAAACTGGTGAATGTCCATCAATTTCTTTAGAATAGAGATCATCAACTTATTGTGTTTTAGCATTGTCCGATGTCAACAAACTTTTTTTTTCATTTTTACTAAAAACCCATTGCACATTATTTAATTATCAACACGAGTAATAGGAACCATGAAATCAATTCCATACCAAACAATTCACCCTTTGCATGGTCTGTTATTTGAAGGTTTAGCCTCTTGAACTGGCATTGGAATAAGTGGAATAAACGAGGGTATTACATAACAATGCATCCCCCGGACAATGCTCCTCAGACTGCATGTGTTGTCTGCCATCGCAATTTGGAAATGAATACATGAACATGAAAAAAAATGACCTTTGGATGACCTTTGACCTCATGATTTTTACATGTTTGCCTCATATACAAGATGACTGCCAAGTTTCAGGTCAATCAGACAACTCTAGATGCCTTTGACCTGTTGTGAATACAACTAACCAGACAAGCATTTAAAAGCAGATATTTCAGCTTTTTGCAAAAAAAATATGCAAATGATCTCATTATTATACAATGATGAATATGAAATTAGGTCAGGTGATAGTGTTAAATTTCTAACATACCAATTATAAGGTTAACCTGTATTATGCTACAAGAGTGAGGAGTACAGTAAGTGAGGAGATTTAAATTTTTATAACACTAAACACACAGATACACTAGCAAAGTAATCTTATGGCAAATGGAAAGAGAGACACAAAAAATGTTGCTGGACAAACAACAGGGTAGAGATATTAACACATTAAGTAAAAATTATGCTTTAGCTTAAAGTTATCTGTTTTTTTTTTTTTATTGTGTTTTTTTTTTTTTTTTTTTTTTTTTTTTTTTGTCTGGAACACCCTGTGAGCACTGTGATAACCCTGTCTACCTAGGAGTTACCTCGCACAGCACAAATCTCTTATAAGACCCACATTGAGAAGATGAAGAGTAACGATGTTACGCAATAACATCTTGAACAAACTCAACTGGCACAAGATGAGTGCCACCACCATACCCGAAGATCGACGGCCACTTGCTTGTGCTACTAATGTGCAGAGTATGCTTGCCCTGTATGGGAGAGATCAACCCATGCCAAGGAGCTGATTCAGCGTTAAATGCTCCTGCCGGCTATCACAGGCTTAAACACCCGCGGAAAATTATACATCCTAGAAGGAATTGCTCCACCAGACATCCCGTAGTGTAGGAGCATGCAAGAGAGTAGACGCCAAGTATCTAATGTGAGTACCCTATGTCCGGACAGAAACCTGTTGCTAACTGCCTTAAAACCAGAGAGAGTTTCTTAGCAAAGTACACCTCGTGAAACAGTCTCTAAAGAGCTTAAGAGCGCGCCTTGTGGAAAGAAGAAAGACTTTGCTATCAACCAAGTAAATTCTATTGGTATTGAACCTGTGAGGCATCTTCCACTGGAGCTGACTCCTGATGGGCTGAATGGCGATGCCTCAACAGATTGAGAACCAAGATTGGCCGATCTAAGTTTCCTTGCAGAAGTGCGGCACCTGGAAGCAGATCAGGATACTACTGTGGTTGTGGAAAAGCACTACACAAAGCAATGGAAACATATCGGTGGTCTGCCCACTGATGGAGCAACAATGCACAAAACAAGGACCTTGCGGGAATCAGTAAAGGCAGCCAGATGTTGTACACATCTCTGGCTGGATTATAATTCCTGACCGAACACAGTGTTGTGGCACGATAGAAGAAGCAAAATTATGCAATTTTTTTCTCAAAGTACAAGACAGAAAGCAAATGTGAGGCAATATGGGCAATATGAAACTATTTCACATTACTGAGAGGCATTTCCTATCGCCACCATGTCTCTCACTGTGTGAAGATGGGAGGTGAATTTCTTGCTGGGATTAATTCTGGTACTCAATTCGGACTCTAATTGTAAGCAAGGTGAGTGTTGTAAAGACTAGTGTAACCTGCTTTAACATCCAATTTCGTTCACTCTCTGCAAAAGTTGACCTCAATGACCTTTGACCTTTAACCCTACCACAACATGCAAGTCTCTTATGGGACACCTATGACTTGAGTTTGGTGGCAATTGGAGTTCAAGGTGTTCATGCATGAGCAATTTGAAAAAGGAAAAAGGTTAACCAAAACTTTTAACATTACCATGCATACATACACACGGACAGACGTGCGGAATTAGTATGTGCCTCCTGAAAATTTTTTTTTTCAGGTGAAAAAAATAGTAAAATGCGATGATTTCAAATAAGTCCAAACATTTCCAGTATTAAATCAGTATTTTTGACCCTTTGACTTGTGTTATATCCTACATCAGAGCGGGTTTTGAACCAACCCATATGAATTGCAATGTGCCGCTACTGTTCTGTACTAACAATGTCAGTAATGGGATAAAAAGTTTTTAGAAGGTCAAGGATCACAAAAAATTTCATATCATGACAAAAAAATTATAAGTACTAACTATTGAACAAAATGCCTTTACAAGATGTATGCGCGCGACATCCAGAAGGGGGGCTTAGCGTCGATCACACATCACATTACGCGCATGATGCTTTAAGTGCACTTATCTTGCAAAAGGTACTTGAGAAAGGTATAGCACTTTGTGGATTAAAATGAGTGTAAAGACAGAGTTCTTATGTGTTAGGTATAGGATTTTTGTGTGATCACAGTCATTATTGAGTGAGATTTTCCAAACTGGTGCATTGTGGTATGGGACCAATTACACTCTGCTCCTACAGAATCTACCGGGTGGAAAGGGTTATGGCTAACCTGAAAAGATCGGGCACTAATTAGCTGTGCAACAAAACCACATGAAACAACTGTTACCTGGTCTCTTCAAGCAAAACTGGAAAATGAGTGACCAATATAACAACCGAGTAGCACAAATGTGGACGCAAAGTCAACTTATTACACATACCAGACTAAGCCCTTCCACAAAAACACACACAATTTGAGAAATTCTCCTCGCAGCTCTATCCCAGTTCAAATATTTATCGCTCTTTTTAACAGGATTAGCTTTGCTAAGTAGCAAAATCTACCAGCCCACGGCTCACAATTCAACGTGACCACATAAACAATCTTCTCCTTTGGTACACACAAATACAACAAGACTGGCGCATAAAAGCATGTTAGTGACCCGTACATACTACCTCAGGGTAAATCAATGACAAGACCGACCAATAAAATACATCAGGCAAGTAAACTATACTCCCATACAGAAAACATCCCTCCCTTCTACATTCTGTATGTTTCATACCTGCCAACCTTCACACACAGCAAGTGCATTGGGACTCACCACAAGAAAGTGGGGTCCACCCAGGTGTATAAATGGGTACCGGCAAATGTTGGGAAGGTATAGAGGTTGTGCCTGTGTCGTCATCAACCGTAATGCTGAACTTTGTTCAACAGGATCAAATCAGAAACCGCTGTTATTGCACCATGTTATTGGTATACAAAAACGAGATTATTCCCAAGGTTGCACACAACATTAAATTGAATGGACTGCATTACGGTATATCCACCTGTCCGATTCTTTTGTTCCTAGCCAATCGATTTTAAAACAGGCACAACCTCTATACGGACTTGTTGTGCGGGAGGAATGGCGAACCCCAACCCCACAGTAAAAATTACATGGAGGAGTCTGGCCCAAATGCCAAGGAAAGAGAGATGGGCACTCCACACACGAGCTTGCTCGGCACGATACTTTACCTTTTTTATTGACAATACCGCCACCCTCCAAGGGGTAGGATATGCTATTGAAGTCTAAGAGATGGGATGGTTGCCACATACTTTTTATTTTAGTGGTATGAGCTTGAAACTCACTGCGAGTGTTAAAATTCTTTCGTTTTAGTTCAAAACCCTGGCTAAAATTCAATGAAAATTTGTGGCACAAAATTCCATATTAGCCCATATTACGCTTGTGCTTATAGTGGTTTTGGCTACTTTCTAAGGTTTGCAGTCATTGTGATGATATTGTAAATCATACTGGGTATGTTAGTACTTATTTTGGCACGACCAATTAAGAGATGCTAAGCTATATTTCAGATACCAAAAAATGTATCATTAAATCAGAGGGGGTGGGTTGTCTGTGTAAATTTGCAGTAAGACCAGAGTGTTTGTCTTGCCCTGCGTTTGCTCAGATCAAGACTAAGAAATCGCTATTTCTGTATGTGTATGTATGTCCAGTTAAAGTTTTGTAATTTGTTGACAGCTGCCGCCCAAACCTGGGCCATTGCAGCCAAACTCTTAATCAGAACCACTGCCCACGGTTCATATGTGGTGTACTCTAATTGGGGTGAGAGGTCATGTGGGCCAATTAAAGGAGCATTCTTTGAAAATTTATCCATTTGTTTTTCTGCCACAAATCAATACTACGATCCCCAAACTTGGTCAGTATAAGCACTGACCCAAGCCACATATAAGGTGTACTCCAATTGGGGTGAGAGGTCATGTGGGCCAATTAAAGGAGCATTCTTTGAAAATCTTGGATTGCGATAAGGGGCAAGATGTGTGGTTCGAGAACCCCTTGTTTTAAAGAGTTATCTTAAAGAGGCAATTAAGCGTGTGCAAGTGTATGCACTTGTGAGGACGGAGCAAAGTGATGTTTATGTAAGGGTGGATATTTTTATATTTTATAGTTCTGATGATGGTCGTAACATTTACGCGGTAAATCTGTTCTGCTTTGGATGGTATTTAATGTCAATTGTAATGTCGGTTTTATTACTGCAGTAACAACCGTCCCATAATATATTTATGATTGAAGGGAATTAAGTGTTAGAACGGTTCACAGGATACTTTCAACAATTACGATGACTTTTATTTGTGATAAAACGTCAAGCTGCAAGTAGAACAGTTCTAGTATTTCATTCCCTTAATTTTTGTTACGTGAAGATTACAAAGTGCACCACAAATACACTCCCACACATTTAACATAGATACACACCCACCCACACCCTCGTCCTCTACACTCACTCACACATAACAACACACCACACAATGCATATACCACACACAGCTTTTTACTTTTGTGGGAACGCTTCCCACGTTTTTGTACACACCATAGAATTTATATACTATTTTATATAAGTGTCTAGTGGGGTAGAAGGTGGCGTTCGTGCCGCCCCCTGAATAACTTCTAATCAATGTCATTATATAAGAAAAATGCGTATTTAATTATGCTAATTAAAAAAAATAAAAAAAATAAAAAAAATATCATTATTTATGCAAATTTATGCAAATTATTATCGCCATTACAGAAAAAAATCATTTTCGATAATCTCAGCCAATACTGTTGATATGAACAAATGAGTGGACTGACCTATGTTTCGATGTCAAGCCAGATGGACCATTTTGAAATTCCCACAGATGTCCCCATCTACGTAATTGCAAATTAGGGTCCGCCATTAGCTAAATACAATTCGATTATCTCACCACTACGTTTATAAATGAACAATAAGGTGACTTGGACCTATTTTTGAGGGTCAAGATCAAGATGGAACCAGCTTGAAAATTACCAGATGTCCCCATGATGGAGTAATATGCAAATTAGGTCTGCATTAGCTAAAATAATTTTCGATATATATAATATATATATATATATATTATATATACATATTATATAGTACAGCATATTATATATTATACCTCTCGCTCCATATTTATATACATATCTCGCTAGCTCTCTCTCTCATCTCCCTCTCATCTCTCATATCTATCTCTCTCTCAGTATCTCTACCTCTCGGCCCCTCCGGTTGCCGATTTACCATGACCCCTGCGGTTCCTGGGCCTTTGTTTCGAGGGTCACAGATCAAGATGGAACATTTACAAGTACCATATGTCCCCATGATGACGTAATCTGCAAATGAGGGTCGCCATTAGCTAAAATACAATTTTCAATAAACTCACCGAATAGGTTGAGAAATGCACATACGGGGACGGGACCTATGTTTTAGGGTCAACGATCAGAGACCATTTTGAAGTGTACCGAGATGTCCCCATGATGGCGTAATATGCAATTTAGGGTCGCCATTAGCTGAAATACAATTTTCGTATTTATCTATATATCTTATATATTATATATATATATATTTATATATATATTTATATATATTAATCTATATATCGGACCAATCTGTTTAGATCAACTGAGGTACTGGGCCTATGTTTCGAGGGTCCACGATATATGGAACCCTTTGAAAATTACCCGATGTCCCCATGATGAAGTAATATTCCATTAGGGTCGCCATTAGCCTAAAAAACAATTTTCGATATTACCACATATTGTTATAGACCAATATATACTGGAGACCACGTTTATGAGGGCAAAGATTCAAGGTAGAAAACCTTTAAAATACTCAGATCTTGTTCCTGATGACAATAAAAATGCAAATTCGGGGAATTCTATTTTGATTAGAGGTTAATGTGTGCATATTGTTTAGCTTTGATGCATTGGGCAAAATCCATGCCGCTGTGCTCAGTTGACAGAATCATGGCAACAAACCCGCAGTGCCGCGTGCCATGAGTCGGTCAAACTGTCAAGTGTAGTGATTTTTTGTCCCTCTCACTCGAAACTAAAATAGCAAGCGATTAAATATCATAACTGTCATTACAGGCAGACATTTTAGAGATAAAATGTGAACTGTCATGAAACCAATGCAGTAATGGTTTGTAAGGAATAAGTGCACACCCCCGCCCCCATAATGAAATCGATCCATGTGGCAGTGTAATATTGTTAATAAACACTCGCTAGCTCATTACATTGCACCGACAAATATCAATGCATGATTTTGTGCCAATCTTTTTTCTTCTCTATAATAACTTTAAAGGGGGGACGTCCCGATTTAAGCTATAAATTTTTTCATTGCGATAGAATGATCTCCCCCCAAAACCCCTCTGTAAAGTTTCGCGCCAATATTTCAATTCAACCGCCCCCGTTTTGAAGTGCGCGCTAAAAAGTAATTTTTGTAATCCCCATATAGTACTGTGTACAATTAATATTGGTCGAGCCAAAAGGGGCATTTTGGCCCGTCATTCACTCCAACCAAACTCATTTATCCCTAAGATTTCACAGGGTCATGATGGGGAATAGTAGCTTTCTTCTCCTGATACCAAATTTTACCACTTCGGTAAAATTTAGGGTCCCTGGGGACGAGCATTACGATCGGGCCATGGACCTTTAAAATTATGTTCTGACATGTTTCCTTTTGTGTATTTTAGTCATTGTTTCATGCTTAATAAATTATGTGAATAATATAAGAGAAGCTTTTTTGTTTTTTTGTGATGTTTTGTTTTCTCCCGTTATTTTCACTTCCTGAGAACACAATTTATCCGCCTTAGGTTATGAAGAAACCATAACCACAAGTACTTGTGGCGGAGCTTGTCCGTCGCTTTAGGAGTCCTTGTAAATTACCCAGCTAACACTCTTGTACATGTTTATCACCTTGATTACACATATTCTGACTACTATTCCTTTAATCCAACTCCGCCGACCGTCCCTCCCAGACAAGATGACTTTTAAAGTCTGTACACAATACAGCTTTTATTTGCCCAATCAGAGACTAGCTTTTGCACTGCATGCATCATACCAACTCACATGTCTCGTCAAAAAAAAAACATGTGCGTTAGTAAAGCCTACCCTATTAAAGCCTCTCACAGGAAACATGGGTTCAGTGCCACAACAATGGTTTTTCTCAGCCACACCCCAGCTTTTAACTTCAATGCAATACCACATATTGTATGCAATTTATACTAGGCAATGAAGTAATAGTCACAAAAGAAACAATTTTATAGGTATTCAAATTTTCAACATATTTATATGCCCAAGATACTATTTTCCACATTATATACCCCTGACAACATGACAACTGTAGATTGACAAAAAAATCATTTTATTGATATTTTTGCATTGCCGGTGTGTATAATGAGCGTACGCGGAGCGCTTATGAATATATTAGCGCTCTGTTGGAAGTGAGCATCCTTTCGTTAGAAACATTAATACTGCATTGACTTCTTGACGTTTTCAGATTCTTGTAAAATATGTGATGCTTAATAACTTTATGATTTAGGTTATGTCGTTATTTTTAGTTGTTCGTCAACCTGAGTGCGCCTGCATTGTTTCTGGCCAATCACTTAAAGCTAAAATTCAGCCATATCCTCCGTCAATTGAATTCCACTTGACCTGTAGGATTTGTTCCCGTGTACTCAGTTAGCGTACACGGTGGGCATGGGGCACATTACCCCCCCCCCCTCCAGAGGCACGCTCTCTTACTTGGGAAAACTCAGCTCGGACCACCGGTAAAACATTAAGGAAGAAATGAAGGAATAAAGAGAAGGTAAAGTCGAAGAGAGAGAAGGGCAAATCGCGGAAGAAAGAGAAGGGAAAAGTTAATGAGAAGAAATAATGATTTTTCTGTGCTGACATACCCGATAGGCCTCCTAGTTTGGTTGCTCTGTCTTTTGCTGAGAGAGACTTAATCTCCAACCCCCAATTTCACAACCATGATGTTGATTGTTCAGTGTTCTTGTCATGTATTGCATGATTTTTGTATTTTAGGCACCATTGGTACCAAAAAATATAGGGCGTTTAATTAGAGGTGGAACCTTTGTTACAAACAATGGTGGTATTTGAAATGTCTTCGGAGATAATTGTGTTTCCCTCATTTTAAGGTAGCAGGCTCATTTTGTTAGTTTGTCATTGTCGTCTGCAGTTGGCCTCCTCATAACTTCCTCAATTCATATTGAATGACAGGTGAACCATTACTCTACATGCTACTGCATGTGTTTAGTTATGGATGGTGCTCCTTCCTTTAGGTCATGCCAATTATGACTTCTGTGACATACATGATAGTTAAGAACCAAAACTTTTTCTTTGTGAGGCACAATAAGTATTTAAGTGTCATGCCGAATTTTTGTCAATTGGCAACATTACAAGACACCCGCATGCGCACACCCTGGCGGAAACAACAAACACACGCAACACACATGCACACATACCCAACATGCACATGCAAGCACATATACCACTCTCTCTCTTCCCTCGCTCTCTTTCGCTCTCCCCTCTCGCACGGTAAATGTAAAAAAACTTTAAAAATAACTGATCATTGGACCGATCCTCTCGGGAAATCCATTTTACACATCCATGGTTAGTTTGAAACCTTGCTCTGTCCATATTTATGGATTAAAATTATTTTTTTTTTAAATAATGTTTTTTGGGTGACAAATTTGCAGTTTTTCTTGGCAATTGACCGACGACAGCAGTCCTCCACGGGCCTCCCGGTGATCACCGGTCAATAGGCGTAAAATAAATCTTTTCCTTTCAACCGAGCCTGGGCTGCTCGCTGCTGCTGCTTCTTCTTCCATGTTATAATGGATTCAATATTTTGTGAAATAATTTTTAATGCCCCTGCCTTCCTCACACAGAAGAATATCATCCCTAGGATAAACATACTATGGTGTCTATATTGTGTTCACTATAAGATGATAACATGACCTTTGAAAAAGTACTTGAGTCACATAAGGGAAAATCTTGGTCATAAGGCAATCTGTGGTAAACATACTATGGTAACTATATGTGTTCATTAAAGATAGAACATGACCTTTGATAAATCTATGAGTTACCTTAGAGACACCAATGTAATATTACATCCTTAGGTAAACACACTATGGTAAACATACCGGTTAACTATAACATAGTTGAAGATATGTTTCCATACCTCCGCCAATGGGATATGAAGTATGGATTATTGGGTCGGTAGTTACAACAATATGGCCATTTTGAGGGCTGGTGGACTTTTAAGATGCCTTTGGATAGTAATAGGATGGTAAACACTTTTGTGATTAACCTTGAAAATATTTGTCGTAAAAAAGGAGCAACGCACAATTGAAACTGTGGCACAAATTGAATTCCACTCATTTGTTTCATTTTGAGTTATCAGCTCTTTTACATGCTGATTACTTAATAAGATCGCAACTCTCCAGTCGCATGCTTGATTGCAGATCTTGCGAAACAAGCGATCGTGGCACACTCTGATAGGAAGTTGAATACGTATTTAATCTGATTAGTGATATCCATTTGGATTGCAGGGGTGAATTTATTGTTATTTTGTATGGTTGTACAAGCCTTGAGTTGACTTGGTTGAGCAAGGATTTTTTTATGTGGTCCTAGTTTTCAATTAATTTTAAGCAAATGTCAGCAGATGCTGTCAGTTTACCTGTTTCCCCTTGAAAAAAATAATTTAAAATGATTGCATCATTTTGTAAATAGTAAGTTCTAGAGTGTTTTTTTCCTCTATTTCCTGCATATATGTAACAATAGAATAAACCTCTATGGTTTTACTAACGACAAATGCAGTGGAATGCAAATGTCACATAAGGGCTGTGGCCTTTTAAAGGGTAGTTTTTGTGGTCACAACGCTAGTATCCACAACCACTGTCCAATATGCCTCATTCTTTCTGTAGTTTGGAGGCTAGTGTCGCGGATCTGTCATCTACATCATCCAGGTTACGATTTGTTCTTCATCATTGAAGATACGCATTGAAGCAATGTGTGTCTAGTGAGAAAAGGACAGGACTCATGATCATTAGGTTGTGGTTCGAGCCCTGCCTGCTCAACATTTTGTGTCCCGGACACGACCCTTTCTCTGGCTTGTCTCACTCCACCCAGGTGTAAATGGGGAGCTGTCATAGGATTTCACACTGTGCCCGTTAGCTTGGTTCCAAATTTCAATAGTAAATGCGATTTATCCTAGCTGACAGCAGAATAAATGAAAGCGCTTTGAACTTATGTGTTAAGCCTATAATAATACTGACATTTTTTATAGCATAACCTGCATATTTGCTAAAGACTGTAACATAAACACATCACACCTGCTCATTTACTGACTTTATGATTGGCCCATGTTTTTTGAAGGATTGGGAATCCTGGCATTAGAAAACAGATCCTCTTGATATGATCCCACACAACTCAATGCACCAAACTTGAGTTGTCATTTTGGTCCCTGATATTTTGGCCAGTTTAATGATGGTGCAAGTCATATGAATTGTTGTTTTCAATTTGCATAAATCAAAGACAAATGTGTGTGGCCATGGCTAGAAAACATGAGGTTTCACCATAAGTATTCATCGCATTAGTCCAAAATAATGTGAAATTGATTAGAATCGCTTCAGTGAAGGATATATCTGTAGAATCCTCATAAGTTACTTTTTAGAACTAAAGCAAATTGATAGAAGGAACCTGGCTCGAAAAGTGGGAATGTGGGAAGCTCCTTCCAGGAAAGTTGCACATTTGGAGGACTTTTGGCCTAGCTTGGGAGGGAAAATTCATACATAAGAATTAGTGGAAATTGTGAGAATACAACTATCTGCCCGGGAAATTTACATTTTTCGGCCCTGAAAGGAAGAAACGACAGTGTTAAAGGATATGAATCTTCATTCAATTATGTTTGGTAACGTGTCCGTAATGGACAGTAATGACTAAATATCCGATTTTATACTTATTAGGTTGCTTCTGGTTTTAAATCATTTGCAGGGAAATGTTAGATCTGTTTTGGTGACGACGTAAATCTAACACAAACAAGATATCATGGTACCTTTACAAAATATGGTGGGATCCAAAGTATTGTAATGATGAGCATGGGGTGATTAATATGTTTTCTTGGGTATGCATTTAACCTTATATTTCTAGAATAAGATAGTACACAGGTGAAATGTGCAACCGTGGTGCTGAACTATCATGTTTTATTTTCCTAAAACGCAAACTGTAGTGACATGATTCCAAAGGCCATGCAGTGTATTAAACATAAGGACACTTGAAGGTTTATTTACTAGATAATATTATTCATTTAGATGGACGGAGAAAATGTTACCAGAAATCGGCATAAACTCTTGGTAGGGCCCAAGTCTACACTTGATTTTAGAATTGAATATCTTTAAAGTGGAGGTTCAGTGGCCAAGTCTCCAATCATCCGCAATTTCAAGCTTATCTTACTGGGGCCTTACTGTCTCCTAATTTCAAGACAAAGTGAAAAATAATATGACATGAAATTGTTGGGTGGTCAAATTATACATAAAAAATGATATAGACGGTTTTTCAATTAGTGCTGCAATTGTTTGTGTGAGTGGTGCGATTTGTTGTATAGATTTGTCCTCAAAACAATCTCAAATTGATTTAAAATGTATTGTGTATATAATTTAAGCATTTGATCTAAATTCTAATAAATAATTCACATCACTATAATAATCACCTCCATATCATGGACAATGTCAAATTTAAAAAAAAATCTAACCCCATGTTTTCATTGCTATACAGATGGTTATGGACCAATGCGGAGGCATTGTCATGACACCGAGCCGGAAATGCCATTTGCGGGAGGTAAGAATATACCGCACAATCAGTCTGGCATTTCCAGAAGGAAATGATAATTTATTCACTTTCAAATCTACATTCTCAGTGGCAAATCGTGTTAAATCTATACTATCTACTGCTTTAATTTGTAGTTGGGGGGGTGGGGTGTTTAGATATCGGTTTTACTCACTGGTTAAATCGCAATTTAAACGCTCCTAAAATAAACGCAATTCTCAAGCATGTTACCTTAAGCGCCTTTTAATTTTGCCGCACATTGTTAAACATGTCGAAAAATGTTGTTAAACTTAGACGTGATCCGTGGGTAGTTTAAGGCCTGTTTAACTTCACGCTTTCCCCAAAGCTGATTTTTCAGCTATATGTGATACTAATGGTTAAAAAGGTTAGCCGTATTTATTTTCTAACAATGTAATAGGTATTGGTTAAGTGGTTTGTTTACTCAGAGCCGTTTAAGAGCTGATTAAGCCTATGCTGTAACAAGAGGCAGAATTTCTTCTGTTGAAATTGTAATGAATATGATGGGTACTTCTTTGTGCACAAGACTAGGCCTCCCATGACTAAATAGCACTTTAGATCTCCAAAATCAAACTTGCCTGCACCTGATGCGTGAAGGATTTTGTGTATCCGATGTACCATTTCAAAAATATCGCTTGTGCTTATTTTTGCATATCATTACTCTTGCAGACCTTATTTGCCAGAAAATATGGCCGATTCTAATCGGGTCAAGAACTCTGTCAAACCCACTTCCACTCAATCGCCTCTTTTACGGAACTAAGATACTTGTACACAGCCCTGCAGGAAAAATCTTAATTCTTGCATATAGACATAGCAGATTTTACAAAAACCCAAATACCACTTGTAACCCATTTGGTGATTCACATCAGATGTATCATTGTGTCTTTCTTTAGCAAAGGAATTTTGCATATCAATGTACTGTTTCAGCGCTACAGCAATTATGGCATATTTAATTAGCTACATTGCATACCTAAGCCATGTATATCACAATGCTTTCAATTGCCAAAATACTGTGACATGAATAGGCCTTCATGCAGGAGAGGAAATTTGCATATCCGTGGACCATTTTCAAAAAGAAGCAATTATGTTGATTTTTGCAAATCATATAGCTCGTGCATACATAATTTGCCCGAATAATGCCCAAAATCTAGTCCAGAGTCGATACTTCTTCAACCGGCTATCTCCCCCAGGTAAACAATCATTATATCCCGCTATACCCTGACTCTGATAATCTTGTACACAAGCTTGTGGAAATTTTCTTAATTATGCAAATTAGAACACTAATTAGCATATTTTAATGCCCAATCTAATCAGGTCGAGACTCATCACTCCGCTTTCCTCCTCCTCCCACCAAGTTACAGCATCGTAGCCTACGAAACTCCAGATTTTTTAATCGTCACAAGCTTTTACGACGACGAGAGACCAGACAGACAGAGAGAACGTGATTTGCTAAGTATCCTCTGCAAACAAAGTTGAGATCTGATATCTTTATATGGCTGCATTGAATTTCGCAATAATAATCTTTTGACTTATGATGCTATCTCAAAAAAACAAAACACAATCATAAAATAAAATAGGCCTGATAATAAAACAAAAACATGGTTAACAAATCCTGGAAAATGGTGATGATTATTTAAAAGCTGCTGGGAAGAATGTCATGACAAAAGCCTGTTTAAAAGCTAATTACAAGTCTATTGGCTTGTAAAATTTGATGCAATATTGACATAATCTGCCCAATCGTCTGGACTTTAACAAAAAGCCTGTGGCTCAGGCATACAACATAACACAACAGGCACAGCTAGCTATAAAGTAGGCACGCAATGTAGAAACTAGCTACCTGATTGAAGAAGGCGTAGGCCTAACATTGGGGTTTAGCGAAGTGAGGCGTACCCCACTGTCCCTGCTTTTCGAATTTGGACCTTACTTGCGGACATGAGTGAGTAGAAAGACATGTGAAGTAATAACATCCTTACAGAGAACACCGCGAATTTACAAACTACATCCAATTTGGGCAAGCCCAACAGGTTGGGCTGTACTTTGGTTTTGCTTGTCGAGACTTGAGCCGAGTCATTTTCTTAACTTTTTGTAATATAACGTACAGCATGGCATAAAATGTTTGTCTTTTCTAGGTGGATAATTATGTCGGAGGCGGTGCAGAGCTGCGTCCCCTGGCTGGCAGCAAAAAAAAATCTTCACTCCTATCCAGTCCTAGTCAGACCTCCCTAGCTTATCCTGCCTGGTTTATTTTTATGGACAAACCAATCATGTCATGGATTAGGTAAATTGGGTCGGAATACATGGAATAGCTGCAAGTTAACTGGACAGATTGTGATTTTTTAGAAAAATACTCTTAGATACTGTACATGCAATGATGCATAGTCTACCTAGCTCGTTCACGTAGCGTCATGAGCGTTGCACTTCGTCCGTAATCACCTGGGCTATCGTAGCGGAAAAGCCAGAGAAACCTCGGGCTCTTAAGTCAGTAAACGTAGTACTACGGCATAAACCCGGGAGTAAACAAACAAATTAACTGGCCGTATGAACCGACTTCTTATCTGGGCTTGCAAAACACTACACACTATTACTCATGATGGTACTGTGTCAGGTACTCCAGGCGTGTGAAACTCGGTGACTGTGTACAATGGCCCGTAGGTCTAGACGATTTCGAGCTCCGATGCAACTATTCTGACCATATCAACTTTAATCATATCATTTATGATGTAGTTTTGTGGTTTAGTTTGGCCAGCTTTTTTGCGTCGAAGTCCTAAGCATCTCCCCTCCCCCTCTTCACTGACAATAGTTGTTTTGCATGGCCTTTTGCAGGGGGAGGTCTTTCTCGTTGCACCAGTAGTAAAGTATGCCCTTGTACTGTTAGCCTTGCTGTTAGCCTTGATTGTGCTGTGTTGTACAAACGCGAGCAGCTGTTGGCTTGGATGAATTTCGAAGTGCAACCTTGGGTACTCTCACAACTCCAGCAACAATTTTTGCAAAATCATTTTCATTTACGTCAGAAATACGCGTGTTGTTTTTAATTTTTCAGCATAATTTTTAAAATAAAGCACAACATTATGCAGTTTTGTTAGAAATTTAAGTACATAAAAAATAAATTTGCGAGACACAAATATCCAACAGAATGGAGAATATAAATGGGTTGAAATTCGCACTACACTTGGAATTACAATTTTAAAGATGGGGGGGGGGGGGGGGGGGGGGGGGGGGGGGGGAAAATCTCTGTCTGTACCCTCGATTATAACTCCGTAGGAGTTAATGTAAGACCAAAAGGATCAAATTAGGGTCGGTAGTTTTGGTCCCCCGCCAACGTTGTGTTGGCGGGGGGAGTATAGAAATGCTCTCCGTCCGTGCGTGGTGTGTGTTGCCCACGCGATATCTTCGGATCTAAGCAAACGTGGGTGTCCATCTTCGCAAAATAGATGTATCTCAAGTACGCGTTTGCCTGGATCTGACGTGGGTTCCTGTGTCATGGGCAAAGGTCAAATATGGTCAAAAATAAGGGTTAATGCTACAAACCTTGTTAAACACTATACTTTTTTATATAAGTCACTACCATGGGGTCCATCTCGCACATAAGATGTCGCTTAAGTAGGGGGCGGATGAGTTCGGAGATGGGCATGTATCATTGTAAAGGTCAATAATTGGTCAAATACGGGTCAAATTTGGGGTTGGTCAAAAATGTATTAATTGCCTATAACCTTGGCAATTGTAGGCAGGATGGAGTAATTGGTGGGTGTGGTCAACATTCAGTGCAAAAATTTGAAGGTCATTTTCAAGGTCATGTGGGGCATTCAACAAGGTCCAATGAATTAAATTGCTATAGCCCTTGTCAATTGTGGGATGATGAAACTTTGGTGGGTGTGGTCAACATTCAGGCCAGAAAATTGAAGGTCATTTCAGTCAATGCGGGTCCTTCCAGGTCAAACATGGAATTAAATTGCTATAGCTTTTGTCAATTGTGGTAGAAGGATGAGGACACTTTTCAAGGTCTCATGAGGGGGGGTCATTCAAGGTCAACCACTAGTAGTGGTATGATAATGAACTTGGTGGGTGTAGTCGCCTTCAGTGCCAAAAATTGCAGGTCCATTTCATTTTTTTGTTCAAGGTCATGTGGGGTTCATCCAAGGTCCAAATCCTAGTAGGTGGAGGAATGGATGAAACTTGGTGGGTTGGTCCAACATATCAAGGTGCCACCAAAAAATTTTGATGGTCATTTCAAGGTCATGGTGGGGTTTCCAAGGTCAAAAATCCATACACATTGTAGTATGGTCATTAAAAACTATGTTTGTAGTAACCTTTCATTCCTGAAATTTGAAGGCCATTACATCATTTCAAGGTCGTGGGTTTATTCAAGGTCCACTAACTCAACTGTGATAGTTATGAAACTTTGTGGATGTGGTCAAAAACTTTCTACCCGAAAATTGGAAGGTCATTTCATCAGGTCCAAGTAGGTCGTTAGGCCAAATTAATACAAAAGTTGTTGTCCTGTAGTCCAACTTTGATCCCCGTCCAATTGCAACTGCTAATGGCATCAGCCTCATTGGTTTGATAACCACTATTCCATCGTGCAATTCTCCTGTATCTTAACATTATCTTTCCCTCCTTTACATATCGCGCCGGGCGGGGGACATCTTGTGTTCCGAGAACCGCCTTGTTACCCTGATCGACTATCGATTTTCAATAGCGTCATTACGTGGATAACGCGTTCTTCTATAAGAGCTGTCGCTTGCGGCTCGCTGTATAATCTACGACTATGGGCATAGCCTACTGTACTGGAAATGTTACAGTCTCCTACTATCTAGTTAAACAGTAACTGTACTACTCAGACTCAGTCTACGAAATAAGAATACTGCGTTCCTGTGGGTGCACGGGGTTGCTTCAATGGCCAGCCCATTGTCCTGAGTTCAACTTTGCAGAAGGATAACTTATCGTTAACTTTATTTTACACTCACCATCAAGTACGCGCCCATGGAGAATTTGTATGTCATTGATCATATAGATTGTTATGTCAATTTTTCACTTCACCTATTTTGGGGAAAAATATACTTTTTGTTTATGTGGAGTCATGCTCATGTAATTACCTTCACAGACCGTATCGTTGATAGTAATCGCAAGGACTCACCCTGATTAGTAAGCACAGCCACTGGGCGAACTACCGCATTCGGTGTTTTTTTCGCACCGGTGATTCATATTCTTTTCCTTGACAAGGTGCTAAAGCCACACCCTCTGCGGGGATAGCCTAGAGGCAAAAACTCGTCCGGGCCAAGGATCTCCTTCTATTGCAACATACTTGACTAACTGCCGTTTTTACGAAGGGGGTTTTATTTGCCATGTTTTTTTTTGGCGTGTTTCGTGTATTTGCTTTGGAGAAAGTCTCTAGGGATGTTCCGTCTCCTAGTACCTGTCGACTCATTGCTCAGGCCATCTACGTGTATGCCGTATTTTCATCGACTAGTCGACGATGTATCCAAGAAATCACAAATTTAGAGGAAAGCCGTCCGCCAAGTTGTGTTACACATAAATACAAAAAGGGTTTTTTTTCTGATTTGTTGGGCCGATTAAAAAATTATCCTATCCATTCTTATAGCCCTCCCTCATCGTACCTTCACTTTTTGTGATCAGGCCACAAAGGGCCAAACCTTTTTTTTATCCCAAATTAATTTTTTTCTTTTTTTTTTTTTTTTATTTTTTTTTTTTTTTTTTTTTTTTTTTTTTTTTGTTTTTTTTTTTTTTTTTTTCTTTTTTTTTTTTCTTTTTTTTTTTTTTTTATTTTTTTTTTTTTGTTTTTATTTATTTTTTTAGCAAAAAGCTTCCAAAACTTTTTGATTTTTTATCTTTTTTTTTTTTTTATTTTTATTGTTTTTGTTTATTTTTTTTTTAGTATTTTTTTTTTTTTTATTTTTTTTTTTTTTAATTTTTTTTTTTTTTTTTTTTCTTTTTTTTTTATTTTTAAATGTTTTTTTTTTGATTTTATTTGTTTTATTTTTTTTCAAAAAAATTTTTTTATTTTCATTGCTGTAAAAGTCGGGCTGGTAATATCATTCTCTCGGTGAAAGTAAACAAAAAACCAAAAAAATAAAAACTGCACTCTCTCTCACTTTTCAGAGCCACTGTACTGTACGAGAATATCAAATTAATGCGAATGAATAAACGGACGAAGGACGAGGTCAGCATTGTTGTTGTTGTTGTTGTTTTTATATAGGTTTGAGGCACGCACTTACCCACATATAACCGCCTGAATTAGTTACTTTTTTGTATGGGCTTGGCCGGCAGCGTCTGAATATGTGTTGGAAACGGATTTTGTTCCTCGGTGGTGTGGTTTGTTTAACGTGTGTACGACCTTTAACCTCGTAATTTTATATTTCCGGTTTCATCAACTCTGCCGGTCGAGAAATCGTTCCGTCCTATTTCTTCTCGAATTAACAATTTGTGATATCAAATTGCAAAACAAATGGTATGTACTGTACAGTAAGCATTGCAAGAATTCACATGAATGCATGTTGAGTGCGTATTGGCGGTATTTTGGTCTCTGTAACCTTGCAAAGTTTGAGTTCATTAAATACAGTATGTCACTTTAGTACAACGAACTAGGACATGAGAATCAGCTGTTTGATAATGCCCAGTAGGCCAAGAATTTTAGTTTTAACGTGGAAATTTCTGGGAACAAGCTGAAAATGTCAGGATTGGTGCAGAAATGTGTCTAGAATAACATACTAAAAGTCCCCTAAAATCCTCTTTGTGCTTTTTCAGAAATAAGGGGGAAAAAGTTGGTACAGGGGTAAAATTACAAAATATTAGAATTGTCCTTAAATGTGTTTAACATTTTTGTCATGTCCCAAGGATCAATAAAAGGTATAGTTTGTCCTATCTACAACCTGTAGTTTAAGTACTACAGACCTAAATCATTCAAGGTCATCCTGGGGGTAAATATTTCAAAATGATCCAATTTCATTGAAACCAGATTCAAATTGCTCGTAGAGTCATATTAAAACAGAAAATGTTCATACAAATCACCTACATGGATTCAATATTGACATATAAGAGCAGAAAGCAGTGACCCCCATAGAGCCTGTAGAACCCCATCACACTTGGCCCTGTAATTTTGCAAGTAATGACCATCACCTGTTTAAATAAAAAAAAAAAAAAAAAAAATTTTGGGATAAGGCCAAACTTTTTTTTTTTGCAGTCCTGAAAGTCGGTGGCTGGTAATATCAATTCTCGGTGAAAGTAAAAAAAAAAATAAAATCTGCACTCTCTACTCACTTTTCAGAAGCCACTGTACTGTTACGAGAATCTAAAAATTAATGCTGAATGAATAACGGACAAGGACGAGGTCGCATTGTTGTTGTTTTTATTATAGGTTGAGGCACGCACTTACCCACATATAACCGCCTGAATTAGTTACTTTTTTTATATGGGCTTGGCCGGCAGCGTCTGAATATGTGTTGGAAACGGATTTTGTTCCTCGGTGGTGTGGTTTGTTTAACGTGTGTACGACCTTTAACCTCGTAATTTTATATTTCCGGTTTCATCAACTCTGCCGGTCGAGAAATCGTTCCGTCCTATTTCTTCTCGAATTAACAATTTGTGATATCAAATTGCAAAACAAATGGTATGTACAGTACAGTAAGCATTGCAAGAATTCACATGAATGCATGTTGAGTGCGTATTGGCGGTATTTTGGTCTCTGTAACCTTGCAAAGTTTGAGTTCATTAAATACAGTATGTCACTTTAGTACAACGAACTAGGACATGAGAATCAGCTGTTTGATAATGCCCAGTGCTAATGATAAATGGATTCGAATGTCCTAGTTACTAGGACTACATAATATCTAGACCAAGGACAGCAAGGTCCTACTCCTAGACCTAGACTCTATAGAGGCTAGACTATAGTACTAGACTACTAGTAGCTGTCACAAAAGAACGGCCCTCTCCTGACTGCGTATACGCTCACGATCAGCTCAGAGCGATCAGCTAATGAGCGATATGGGCAGGGCCTATTTACTCTTTACGCAGATTGCTCGGAAGTCGATCGCGCAATCAGCCAATCCGATTAACACGCAGTTGTTATGGCTATGACTAGTAAAAGGAACTTTTACCGTGATGAACGCTTTTATTTGGGCGTACTCGCATCACGATAGAAGTACTTCCATATACAATAACCTGTAGCAGTGTAAATGAATAGGCTCCGAGTCCGAAGAAAAAAGGTTTTTGTCTTATATCTCCATAACCATTCATTGTTTGTAGGTAGTACAAACTATATCTTTTTTAATCCTTGTCACAAGACGAACACTTTGGTTACCTTTTTAAAGCAATCCAAGCATTTTTCATTTTTGACCCCTGTATTATGAATTTTCCCCCCTCCTTGATTCTGCCCACACTTTCAAGAGGGGCACCCCGCTAAATTTGTTCATTAACCTTCATAGAAGACAAATCCACTGAGAAATGATACTCTGCTCTCCACGGTCACGGAATTGCTCCAAATGACCCAACTATATTGTAAAGTGCCTTGACTTCTGATGTAATTTTGCTGTATAAGAAACGTCATGATAATAAGGAGCTAACTGTTGTAGCTTGTTGCATGGTTGTGCGCAATGCAAGCAAGGCATTTAGTGACTTAACTCCTGAATTGTTCACACAGGTTATTTTTATTGGGAAAGATAACTTTGATATTTTGAAATTGGGACAATTCAATGTACTTTTCGGTTATTTGAATTCAGTGTACTTTTCTGTTATTTGTTTTCCTCAGATATTAGGCTTAAAGATGGTATTAAAACAGGTAAAAAGGACAACAGAGTTAATCTTTGAAGAAAAAAATATGTTTTTGTGTGTGTTCTTGAAATGTCAAAAAAGGGGTGATTTTGTAAAAGTGTACTTGAAATGCAAAAAAAAAGGTTGTTTTTAAAGGTTACTTTGTACCCGTTTTCATGTAAAAAAGGGGTCAAAATTGCTGAGAATGTACTTGAAACTATGCGAAAAAGGGGTTATTTTTGACTTGGGGAATGATCATGCGTTACGCCTTTGAATAGGAAGTGACACCACTGGGATAATTGCGTGGATTCGGCAATTTTTAGCGCGGATTGGCAGGGAAAATGCCGATTTATCTGTGAACTGCAATGCGGAAATCAGTGCCGAAAATAACTTTTCAAAATTTCTAAACGCGGATTCTCCACGATCCTATAGACCCAAAGAAAATGTCTTGAAAACTAAATACCTTCAATGTTTCATATATGCAAACTCTCCATGAACACTTCACATAATTTAATGATTAGTTCAAATAAAACCTTACTCATGAACTACATGTATATTTTACTTTTTAAGACCGTTGATCATAGGTTATCTATAAACATTTTAAAATTAACCATTTACAATTACAAATATGAAATTGTTTCTATCAAATTTGCATGAGAAAATGTTTCGGAAAGCAGACATTGCCATAGGGTTACGCGTTTTGCACGAGAGGGGGGCACCCCCTCCCGCGCCACTATATGAATTCTCTGTGAAATCAACACAAAATCTAATCCATCAAATCTGTTTTACTTTTTAATAAGCCCATTTATCATACCTATATTTTGCTCTAGTGAACCACTTACAAATTTCAAATTGTTTCTATCAAATTTGCATGAAAAACATGCTTTTGGAAAGTGAACATTGCAAGGGACACCCGTACACACCCTTGCGCCCCCCTTACGTACTGCCATGGCCACTTCGCCGACTCAACTAGTCATGCCCCTGTCCTGATGAGAATTTTTTGATACAGGATACACCCCTGGATCAAAATGCATTTCCCTGGTTGAATACCTTTCCTCATATTTCCTGGCTGAAAAACTAAAGTACTTGTTTAGGGTAGCTAATTGTGCTACTGATATACATGTGTAGGGGTGAAAATTCAAGCTTCGAAAATACGTATTTAGGGTGCTTTTTGAGAATGCCTGGACACAGATGATACCCCCTTGTCACTCCCTGGAAATTTTACACAGTACTCTATGGGGCTTACAAAATCACATTTTTAGCTCTCGAATCAAACAGATTGGAATATCAGCGCGAAACTTTACAGATGGGGTTTTGGCATGAAGGCCAATCTATCAAGATGAAAACTTCATATCCTTAAAGGTGCAATGAGAGATTTCACATACCAGGTGCCCCATCAAATTTCAAAAGTACTGATTTTTTGCCTTGATGTAAAGCTTTCCCTCAAAAATAATATCCCCATCTGAAAGGATTAATCTGAGAAATTAATTCTTTGGTACAAAAATTGGGAAATTTCTGATTTCGTATCTAAGCAAATACAAAATTCAGTCTATGTTTTATATTGAAATATAAGCAAATCAAATTCACCTTTTTTCTCTCTTTTAAGACATTTCTGTAGCCAAATACAAGGTAAGAAACCTATTGAGTGTCTAATTGATATGAAATTAAGTATTATGACACAATATTTTGGTGCCTCAAAATCTCTTGTTGCACCTTTAAATCGGGCAAAAAAAAAAAAAAAAAAAAATCTATCAAGATGAAAACTTCATA